>LPNX010078910.1:0-103349 GCA_001517045.1 Pseudotsuga menziesii | reverse complement strand
TTGTCACGTGATGTAACGTTACTAACATGTCGGCAAAAAATAATAGTGAAAGTGAATATTATGGGGGAGATCTTGTCACGTGATGTAACGTTACTAACACGTCAGCAAAAAATAATAGTGAAAGTGAATATTATGGGGGAGATCTTGTCACGTGATGTAACGTTACTAATATGTCGGCAAAAAATAATAGTGAAAGTGAATATTATGGGGAGATCTTGTCACGTGATGTAAGGTTACTAACATGTCTGCAAAAAATAATAGTGAAAGTGAATATTATGGGAGAGATCTTGTAACCTGATCTAAACTAACATGTAGGCAAAAAATAATAGTGAAAGTGAATCTTATGGGAGAGATCTTGTAACGTGATGTAAAGTTTGCAATATTGAAGTAACTAATATAATCAGGTAATCTGATTCTCTACGAAAAAGAAGATTTATTTTTCCCCTGTCTCCTTTGACACTCTCCAACATTCCCTGAGTTTTTGCTGCTGAACATTTTGGAGCGAGGATTTGAAGGCAGTTTATTCCAGCAAACAGAAATAGATAATGTAACCGACTCTGGTTAGTCATTTTCATTCTACAAACTCAAAATATAGTAGCTAACACTGTAGAATGATTCATTCTATATTCTGCTTGCATCTCCGAAAGAATGTAACAAGGAAGTATTTCTTTTGTATATTGAAAATAATGTGGACTAGACTTCGGACAACGACTGATAAATTTGCTAGGAATGCCTCTATTTTTCCAATGGAGGAGAGTCTCATGAAACGAAGAAATGATTGTAGAATTTCTGCTGTATTATTTTGAGCAATTTTTAAAAAAATGAAAAACAAAGTAATTTCCCCCTTGATCGATGCCTCACACAGTTGGATGCAGCTCTGTCCAACACCCAGAAAATGGCCCATCTCTCACACAGCTATCAACGCCCAGCAAATTGATTTCCTTCCATTCCAACCGTGATCTTCGCTTCCAGCGATACGATTTCTCCTCGTTTTTATTAATTCAGTAGAGCAGCAAATGACCCATGCTTCAACAACCTTGCCATCTGCAATCAATTCATTGCCCATTTTCTCCTTTGAACAGCCCGTTAACAAGGTTGGTCGGAGACAACGATTCCTTATCTTCAATTAATAGCCATGGTTTCCTCATCTTCTATGGTTTTCCTTGATAACAATGATCACCTCTATGGCAGTGGGACATACACAGCTGGATATCCACACTTTTCAACATTGGTATATCTTGAAATTGGTGGATGGTTTGGGCAATAAGGATGATTGCTCAACATTCCGGCCACATATTTCACGAAATGGCACCTTTTCAAGAGACGAATTCAGTGCCTAGTAATGGCTAAGGTTGATTGAATTAGGTGGAAGAGAAATAGGATGCGACCTATTGTGGCTCTTGTGGGTTCATGTGAATTCTCTCGTGATTCGTTCTAAATAGAAAAATCAACCACAAACATATCTTCCGAAGAAAATCGACATAATTATAAACAGAAATTCTTTTGGTTGTGCAGGATAGCCAGGAAGCCAAGGAGGCTCCTGCATCAAGATGTCAACACCAAATGCCTGCTGAATAATATCCTATGGAGAGTGCTTAGATTGATAGTACCAACATTGGTTAAAATTTTATTTCAATGCAACATGTACTCTAAACCTGTTCAAATTCTGCAGATTGTCTCCAAAAAATCCGATGTATGAGCAATAATGCCAATGTTAATTGGGAGCACTGTCCGCAGGCATTTGAGACAACAGTTCGATCGAATCCTCACATTGTGCTGCAATAAGATGCACTCCTCTACTCTATACATATGCATAATCACCTAATACAATTGGGAAGCAAGATTGCTGAGGATTCAGGAATAATTTCTTATTTGTGGGATCAGACAGAAAACATGAACATTGCTAAATTGCAGCAGAAGTTAAAGATTTCATTTGTAAGTGCTTCACTCATACAAGCTTCAAAGAAATTAATTATTCCAGTATTAACCAATAGAAATATGTGTACGATGGTTGAATTCTTCAATGGTTTTAAAGAAGCATAATGTTTTAATTCTTGACTATTCTTGGTTATGTCAACAGGATATAACCAAAGTGCGTGCAATTAGGATGGTTCCTAGTGCATATGTTGGAAATGATGGGTTCAAGTATTACGAATCGTTGCAGTCGGGTTTTCCATCGATTAAAAATAATATTCATGGCCTGTTGGGAAAAGGTGTGATTAAGCTATGCAATAGACAACACAATACTATGCCCAACTTGCAACTTTGTGTTGACGAAGATCATCTATTGGAAGCCATTTTGAGGACGACGGGTTTACCAAATTTGAGATGGCTTCGCTGGATTCAAATTGAAGAGGTTAGAGATTTGATCCATCTCGGCGCTTGATAGAGCCCAGGATTTGGATCTACGCTGGTTTATGAACATTGATAGCTTGTATGTTATACCTTTTGAAGTAAAGAAAGCGGCATTACAGGAAAACAAACAAGAGCAAGAAATTCATTCATTGGTTCTAGCCTTTCTGCAAAGAGTGTGTTAGGACTGCATTCCTCTAGCTTCTAATTTTCTCCTTCCCAACCATGAAGGCCATCTCCTTGTGTTCCCCAAGTTAGAATAGCATCTAGAACCCTCTCCTCAGAGGTCATTGCCAAATGGGAGTGCTGCAAAAGCCATAATAATCAAAACTCAAAATGTTTACTACATTTATCCATGTCTCCACATTCCAGACTGTCAAAGGCAGACAAGTCACCTTGTTGTATTCATGGATTCCTGCTACAAAATCAGGGTGGATATTGAGCATGCAAAGAGGAATTGTCAGAAATACTATCCTGCAACAGGAGAACACTCTAGGGCATTGCCATAAGCTGGAAACAACACCCTACCTTAATTATTTTCATAAATGAGGCCCTCTCTAACATTTTGAATTCTGCATTGGCAAAAGTACAGTAGTCAAAATGTTTAGAAAAAGTTTCCACGCAGACTTCTTCAAGTGACCTGCATGAAGACATTGAGGTGACCACCTGCAGGATTGGACATACTGAATCCTGCAAAGCACAAAACTCAAAAGGTCAGCTTCAAATCCAAAATGAAATTGCAACAGATCATCTGAATGGTTGACAAATGTGCCCACAATCTCTGATCTCAGTTTTGTATTATGCAAACAATGGCTGATGAAGAAGTTGCTTCCATTAAGTACCACACCAACCCTGCATATATGTATAGAGCAACTTATGTTAATTACTAAGTCCAAATTGTAACTACCTAAGTAGGAAAAATCTTTTTTTCTTTTTTTTTATGTTCATGATGCCCAACCACCAGGTAACCCTTGGAAGCTCAAGGTAGGTATGCCTTGTAAAATCCTCATCCTCTGTGGCAAGTTTTGGCTATAGAATATTTCGTCAATGCTTGCAAGTTGCAACCTTTTCACTACCTCAAAGTCCAAGCGAGAGTTTTTATGATGAAATATTCAAAAGCAACAATCATAACGCTCCTACTTTTACACAATTAAACTACCCCTACTCCTCCTATGACATGAAAAATAATTTAGAGGTTGGAAAAGTATAACACCTTTGAGATGCACTCAAATAATCATTCACAGCATTCTTGTTGAAGAAGGTGAATTCCAAATGGATCTGCTAGTAGAATAAGGGGAAGCAACAAGGAACCCAAGTCCCGTCTTTCATCCATATCCAACTTCCCACTGTACATGAAGTGCACCATAGCTAAAAATGCTTCAGGGGAATCATCCCTCAAGCAGACTTTTGAGGCATTGCTTTCACTCATCCCATTTGTAAACATCTGCCAAGTAATACAACTTACTTTCTCAGTCCCATTTAATAATCTTTGAATAAAAGGGAAATTTTAGTCTAACAAGTATCACAGGTACAGTACATGTATACAGTTTAATATCCAAACTAGATATGAAAATAAAGTATTTGCAAACATATATATCATTAAAAAACGATGATAGATTTAAAAGCAAACCCATAGGTTCCAAAACTTTGGTACCTCCATAAAGGACTACAATCGAGCAAATATCATATTCATAATATACTAATGGAAAATGAAAATAGGATCTAAGGCAAGCAAGTTGAGAATATAACCTTAGCAAAAGGAGCACTCCAGACACTCAAAACAAGTTTGTGTGCTTGGACAACCAGACCATGCCCCTCGATGTAAACATCAACATTGTTGTATTTGCCGGTTTCAAGCAAATTTTTCAGCTTTTGCACATCAATTGGCAAGTCAGATGAGAAAGTTGGGTAGTTCCGCAAAAATGTTACAGGACTGGAATGGAGTAATTCCAATTTATGATCCTTCCTCAGAGGCGTGTCCTTGAGTGCATCCTTCATCTGCTCACATTGGACCACCAGGGACTCAACACCAAACTTTTCACTAAGTTCACTCAATTCCCCCAATTGGAACTCTGAAACCTTGAGTAACAAAAACAATATTCCATCACTAAAGAACATACCATAACAGGAAAAAATAATTCTATCACCCATAAGCCCACACTAATTTTTATCATTATCACAGGGCTATATCAACATAAAAGAACTAAATTCCAATTTGTATTTGATCTTCTAATCATTTCTTGTCATACAGATAAACATTTAAATAATTAAGTCCACACTCTATGACAAATCCCAATTTACCCTCTATTTTGTGCCTTTAGTGGGATTATTATTTTTGGCAACTACAATGGATCTTCAAGATTTGTATAGCCAAAACAATGATATTTTAAAGATAAGATCTGAGAAATTTAACTACAGAACAAATAGGCAATTCCTCTTGTTTATGAAGACAAAATCACTAAAATGGAGCCTCCCTGTGCTGTTGGGCCTAGATGAGGAAGAAGCCCAATGACGTAAAAAACAAATATCAAAATTATTCCATCACTCAAAGCCCATGCCAAATCTTATCTTCATCATGCTACCATATTAACATAAAAACTAAATGCCAACTTGGGAGATTGTCATGAATACAGACTACCAAGTTGACACTTCCCCATGATGTTGGGCAAGAAGAAGACCAATGATGTGAAAAAACAAAAATTAAATGAATTGTCACTGTTGAGGTTGATGTTAAGTGCTAGCAGTCGAGCATCCATCAGACTTCCATTTTTGTTGGTATTGCATTAACCACATGACATGGACCTCAAAAAAGTGAGGCAGGGTGGAAGTCGCATGTCATTTTGGAGAAATAGCTAACCCTCAGATCTGGCACCTTAGCCAAACGGAAGTCTAATCTTTGCAGCACACAGCCCTGCTGGAGCATGTTTGCCAAAGCACTTACAACAAATTTGGAAGAAAAATAGGATGGGAAAAACACCATAGCTCAGTGCTATATCGACACCAAAAACTACATCCCTGATCAGGGCATTGCAATGAATACAAAATACCAAGTTGGGACTTCTCCATGTCATTGGGTGAGAAATTGAAGAATCCCAGTGATGTATAGGACAGAAACTAAAAGAATCTCCCATGGGGCATTGGCTCACAAATGAGGTCGATGGAAAGCATTCACCATTGTTATGTTCTCTCTGTGCTTTGCCCCAAATCTCAAAGGGATTAGATAACCGGTGCCAATCCCTAATAAATTTGGGGAAACAACTACCCCCTATCAAATGGATTTGTCGCCCAAGCCAAAGGAAGTCCGTTCTTAAGGCACAAGCCCATTGGGGTATGTAATCAAAAGCACATTAAAAAGAACAGTTTACCCCAAGAAAAGAAATAAATATTAAATATTAAAAAGGAGTATCCAATCAAACATTTAGAATGGAAGGGTTAGCCACAAGAGGACGTCCATGTCAGTGAAAGCCCGGTAGTGTTATGACCCACCAGGCAGACCTCCACAAGGGAGCCGTTGAATAGAAAAAGCCGCCATGGTTGTTAAGTCAGGGTAGGTTGTACACAGCCAAGATGTCAGGCCGGGTTGTACACAGCCAAGATGGAATAGATGGAGTTTCCTGCTAACGAAAGGATTGGTCCTAAAAGATCAACCCTTCTAAGATAAGATCCTATGTTAGCTTTATCTGGTCTTACATTGTTAAATTCAGTAAGGTTCTGATCAACCCTAGCTCCAAAAGAAAGGCTGGTCCCATGCCAGTCAACCCCTTAAGATAAGGTTATATGCCTATCAATCCACTAAGGTATGATCAATCCACATAGGTTGATCAATCCACTAAGGTGATGATCATGGTATGTCTGCTTAAGGATCTAAGATAAGATCCTATGTTGGATTTATCTGATCTTATACAAGTCAATCCAATAAGGTATGATCAATCCACTACGGTTTATTGATCCATGAGGTCCTGAACATGGTCTATCCCCTTAACGATCTAAGATAATATACATGCTGGCTATATTTGATCCTAGACTGATCGATCCTTTGTTGGCTACATCTGATCTTGCACTGATAGATCCTTTGATGGCTTTATGAACCTTGGCTCCATGAGAAGGGCTTTCCTATGTCAGACAACCTTTCCAACCAATCAATCTACTAATTCCCTGATCATGGTATGTCCACTCGTGAATTTTTTATCATCATGGACCATCCGCTGCTTCTTGGGTGAGAAGCGAAACAACCCACATAACAAGAATTTAAAGAACCAAATAGGCAGAAACAGAGAAAAAAATACATACCTGGGTTCACCCAGTGTACAAGTATTGAAGAAGAGCACGGAGAATCGCATACTCAACAAAAGGAAGCTCGATCACTCCCTCGGTCATGACCACCCCATTGCAGCACAAACCCAAAACAACCCGGTGAGCAGGCACCA
The DNA here is from genome assembly GCA_001517045.1 of Pseudotsuga menziesii. NCBI lineage: Eukaryota > Viridiplantae > Streptophyta > Pinopsida > Pinales > Pinaceae > Pseudotsuga > Pseudotsuga menziesii. Next base: position 96,570 of record LPNX010078910.1, on the reverse strand, counting down.
CCCGACCCTCAGATCCCACGACGATCCTCAAATCAGACAAATCCCAATTCTCCAAGAAACCATTTAAACCACCCTGTCGCTCCTGACAAGAAGGCTTAAAGGTGGGCGAGGGAAATACCCTTATATTCTGATATCCCACATGCTTATCTCAGCTGCTGAGTCCCACATACTAGACCTTGCACTTGGGATCTGAATCAAGCCACTGAAAAACCATGTTGTGCCTCGGGTCCCAACCCTTCCCAATGCTTATAAGCCCATCGTAAATGCTTATCCAGTAGCTCTGGAAGGTCGAAGAGGAACAAAGCCCGAGACCTGCTACGTCTACCATGCTCTCCCTATCCACCTCAATCTTCAAGCGGCGATTTCGGTGGCTCCCAAGAAAAATCATGTAATTGGGCTCGTTATCCCTCCTGTAGTGGAAGTGCTTGCTACCTGCCTCCTCCTTCAGCACCACCATCACATTGTTGTCTGCGTATGCCTCGAAGGCTACACACCCTCGCCCCGCTTCCCTGTGCCTCAGCTCCTCCTCCACCAGCCATTCGCACTCAAAGGGCGGCACTATCACCAACCAATTCAACTTCTCCATCTTCCTCCTCTCCTCCTAAATCTCTGCAATCGCCCCTACAACCATGCTCTCCAGCAATATATAAACTGACTCTAACCCTAATCCTTGGGGTTTCGACCTCTCACGTAGTAGCCCAAACCAAGCAAGCAAACCAAGCTTTGCCAATCCTCAACCCGTAGATCAATCAATTTCCATGTCCATCCATCAATTTCGCTTGGGGTATCGATGCAGATATCTCTCGGGGAATCTGAAATCCAATTACAATCCTGATCTCCAATATCACTGACAAAGGAACTTTTCTAGGGGCCAATATGCAAAATCTCACCTCATCTTCTCTGCGGCATTTACATATTCTATCCACTTGTCCCGCATCTCATTAAAAAACCATAGATCTCTGTAGATTGTCGGATAAACCTAGGACCAACATGCCCTTGTTATCTAGAAAACCCAGAAAAATGATGGAGAAAACCACAGGAAAACCCTATGCAGCATACGCAGGGTGCATGCAAACCACAAGCAAACGCAGGGTGCATGCAGGCTTGGAGCACTGGTGAAGGGCGTGAGCAGTAATGTGGAATAAAATATCCCCAGCATACTGGATATTTATATAGTTAAAAAAAACCCTTTTTACCCCTAATATAACACCAATATATTGACTTTTAATTTTTTAATTTTAACCCCCCCAATATGAATAGACGTGATATCATATTGGTCCCTAGGTGATGACCCCATGAATGCACTTTCCATTTTAGGAAAATAAGTGGAATGGAATGTGAAACTCAATAGTATGGATGCAATAATCAATTGTTAAATATGAGGTTTTGCTTATGAAATTATTAACTAAGGAAATGGTTAAAATCTCTTATGCTTCCGATTTTGGGCATACTTAACTGAAATAACACTAATTTACTAAGGAGTTTAAGAGAATTATAGAATATTATCCTCTACGATAAGATGATGTAATGATTTATAGGGGAATTTTTTCATAACCCCGAGATGAAATATTGCTAAAATAAATAGTTAAAATCTTTTTCTTAAACATTGAATAAAATTTTCTATCCTTGTAAACTTTCAAGTTGACAAATATTGCATAGAGTCAACTTGATAATTACCTTTTCCTTCAAAGGATGGACCATAATTCCCTTATTGGATACAATGAAACCAAAAATACAACCTAATACAACACAAAATACACATTTGTGAGGATTAAAATGGAACTTATAATACAAACATCTTTCAAACAAAATGAAAATATATGTTGGATGATCCCTTCTCTTTCAAGAGTGAGCAACTAAATCATCCAAAAGATATAAAATTCATGTAAAATTGAAGTGTTCCTTTCTTTTTATCACTCTGAATTGGATTGGATACCCTTTCAGTTAATAAAGACAACCTAAGGAGACTTTCCACCTCTTCCTTGATACTTGTATTTTTAGGGATATGTTTTAGGTGCTCTAAACTCTAGTTTTATGGTTATCATTCCTAAAAGTAGCAATCGTGAGTCTCTTAATGGTTACAAGTTGATTTCCCTTTGCAATCTGGTATATATGATCATTACAAAAATCATTTCAAACATAATTAATCCAAAATTAGCTGAGGTAATGTCAAAAGAGAAATTATATTTCCTTGCCAATAGACAAATACTGGATGCAATTGGGGTTACTCAAGAGTGTTTGCATTATGTAAATATCAAGAAATTAGATGATTTTGTATTAAAAATGGATCTGGTGAAGGCCTACGCTAGGGTGGGTTCACTACAAATAAAATTCCATGTAGCGGAGGTTATAGAGGATGCTCCATTCAAAAGATCCCAAATATCTGTTTATAGCAGACGTTGCTAGGGGAGGTGAGCGACCAGAGGTTTTAGTGGAGTTTTTTATTGGTGCGCTTAATTTTATCCAAATGCACCAGTGTGTTTACAAAACATATGCACTGGGAATCCATATACCATGTTACATTGCATCCAAAAAAATCATCAAGTGAATAAAAACAAAAACAAAAAATCCAAACCAGTGCACTAAGTAAACCTAAATACTCCAGTGCATTTCAATACTAACCTAAATGCCTCGTAATATATTTTATTAAAATATTAAAATAATTATTGGTTTATTATAATATTCCAAATATTTTGTTTAGAATCTTATACGCTATGCATTAGAAATTATGACACGCCTTGGTGCTTCTAATTTAACCGAAATCACCAGTATGTATTTTATTAAAAATAAAAAATTATTTAAAAAAAATGTTAAATTTTCTAATATGAACCTCCCAGTGTGTTATGTAGACATGAATGCACCAGTGCATTTAATACTCAAAAACAACGCGGTGCGTGGTGTTTAACCAAAACATAGGTATGTGTTTAATTAAAAGTAAAAAATATCCACTTTATCATACAATTTAAGCGAGAAATCACGGGGAGAGTTTGAAAGACATGATTACTATTCAAGGTACTCTGCATTCGAACCTTAAACCAAGGCACAATGGCAAGGTCAAGTAAACCCACGCACCTATAATTGTTTTATGTTTCTCTAAGTGGTTTAGGTATAGTATTACTAGCATAGTGGCTTGACTTGTGCTTAGAGAACACCATAAATTACAAGTTAAGTGCAAGTTGCAGTTATCATGTGACTTAGTCAATAAATTATAAGTTAAGTTCTAGTTGCAGTTATCATGCCACTTAACCATTAGTTACTAGTTAAGTTCTAGTTGCAGTTATCATGCCACTTAACCATTAGTTACTAGTTATGTATGCATAGCTAATAATTATGTTTCATTTTTTTCTATAATTGTTTGTTTAGAATTTGGAACGACTGCAATAAAATCAATCTAGACAGTATACTTGTTTGATTCTTGTGCAAACTAGTAAAAGAATATACACAAACAAATATATGTGTAAATATTATATAAATATATCAAATCGTGAAAAGGTAAATTTTCCATTAATTCCTAAATTGATATTTCTACTAAATAAGCTTAGGATCAATGTTACAAGTTTGTATAGTATATAAAATGTTAAAAAATTCTTAGAATGCATTGATAGTAAATTGTGTTTCAATTTTAGGTTTTTAGTTAAAATTTTCTTTGAATGGAGTCAATGTAAAGTATATTTTCATGTTGTTTCCATGAATAAATATTATATTAGTATTTCAAAAATTGAAATCAAATAATCATAGACATTACAAAATGCACTATAGTGATAAACATTAGTCATAAAGTCTCAAACTTATTTACCTCAACACTTTATAGCTAATAATTAATTATATTTTTCATTTTTGGCTCTTGTATCAGCACACATTATATTTACACAAGGATAAACCCTATTTCCTTCACTAAGATTAGATTATAGTACGTTGAAAACTATTTGACCAAAGAAAAAAACAAACTTTCAAGTCATTTCCTTAAAGTAAAGCTTGTGGAGGAGTTCATAAGGATCGTACCACGTATAACACTTTGTTTATGAATATCCACTTACATTCAAATAATATAACGGTGAGTGAAAGCTAATGAGGGTCACTTTTGTCACGTTAGATGAAATAGAAAACTGAAAAATCAGGTATCCCTCAAATTATCTATATTTTTTGAGATACTTACACAAAATATCTTGCTTTGAGTAAAAACAATGAAATGTAGAAAATTGAATCAAGTTTCCGAATATATAAGCTATGTATTGAAATTTTTATAACTATTTCAAGTTCCATATTTTCGAACAATCATTTTTTATTTTTAAGGCAAATGATAAGGTATATGTTTTTGTGGGTGCAACCTTTGAGGGCCTAAATGATGGTTTCAGGTTTCAAAAATTTTCAAGCATGTAGAGAACATATATCATTAGTGAAGAGATATTTTTTGAAAATAAAATTAGTAATTTTTTATTTTTTTATAATTATATAAGTGATCATTCCTTGAAAATGGTATGTCTTTTGTGGGTGCAGCCTTTAAAGGTCTTAATGAAATAATCATTAAATGGGTTTTTAATAGAATTTAGAGGTCAATATCTTCCAGTGTACGATAGAATTTGTTTTTAAAATGATTAAGATTTGAAAAAGTTATGGAAAAAACACTAACAACATGTTTTTTGAGTTAAGGAGTCATGACACAATAGAAATTGAAATAAATTGGAAAATATAATATTTTTAAATAAAAATTACACATTTAGAATCTATAGAAATTTTGTTTTTATGTTTAAGATTTTGTTGAAAATGATTTAACACAAGTAAATTTGAATCTGAATTTTGACATCTTTGATGTCTGAAATTAGATAGACACGTGTCTGTTATTCAACGACAACATTTTTTTGGCATCGATGGGAATTCGTCGATTATTCAACACGATTTTAATCTCTATCGATATTTCAACAACATGCTCATCGTAAATTGGGAAATTTTACTTGAATTAGGCGTCTAAATTCCAACTACTAGATGTCAAATAACCGACATCTGCAAGTCGTCATTTCTATTACCTCATCATCGGATGTCATGTTCTAGGAGTTGGAAATATGAATTCCTGTAGATTCCCCAGGCTTCAAAATTCCAACGGCCTGTAGATGTTTAAAGAAAAAACAACAAAACAATGGAAAAACAATATAGCTGAGTTTTATGGCCTTTGAATTCTGATAAAGGTAAACATTTGTAGGTTTATAGAGATTCCAAGCTTCTGATGGACTGGGCACATAGCAGATGCAAACTTGAGAATATTCTATTATAGCTTCAATAATGAATATGGTGCTCGAGATTAAACAAATTAGATGGAAAAATGGGACAATGTTACAATTTCTTCAATGTTGCGCAATAGAATGCCCCAATTTAACCAAACCATCCCAATAATCAAGCTAAAAACCTAATATAACTTAAGCCTCTAACCCAACCAATTAACTAGATCAAAACAAAAAGAAGAACTGATTATTTACTGGAAAGCTACAGGCTCAGTCAGAATAGTTCGCAATGATCTGCTTCAGTGCATAGGTCAGAAGAAAACTCTGGTGTTTTATAAGGGAAAAAATCGTGTGGGCAAAAGATAGAGTGGATCACGAATGAGTATAGAATGAGAGATATGAGTTTTTCCTCCCCCAAGGTGATCAATTCTCTTCTCTTTTTTGTTTTTTGTTTTTATGCTTTCATTCTATTTCTCAAATCTATTAAACCCTATCAAACACTATCACCGTGAGGGATGAAAATTCAAAAACAGAGTTATTTATCACCATACACACTCTTTTTGGTCAAATTGGCCTAGTTAAACCACTATCCTAAGTATTATTGACATAAATTGACATCAGTGGAGCATTAATTGACATCATCCAGTCACACCCACTCCTACCTTCAGTCAAGGAGGCTAACTTAGCCTTCTGCTACATTCGGGGAGGCTAACTGGAGCACTCCAAGGGTGATCTGAGTGATATTAATGCACCTAATTGCTAACTAGTGGTTACAATCAGTTAACAAGGTAGTGAAGGCACCTCCTTTCATTTAATTGATTATTTAATGATTAATTAATGAACTGGAGTCAACAGGGGCACCTCCACCAACTTCTAATGTTCAGTTCAACTTCAGTTAACCTCATCAGGGTTCATTGGAGTCATTGAAGAGCTAGAATTTGATGGTTGGCTTGCTATGACATGTGTCTAATCTCTTTCAGTTGAGACTCAGTCATTTATTGCACTCCGACTTCAGTTAGGGCTCAGTTGAGTCAATTAGGGTTTTGATCAATGGTTAAATGGAGTGTTGACTATGGCTTACATTCAGTTAAGCTAGACTCACTCATTCAAATTGAATGACATCCTTGAGGATTCGAATTGCTCATTCATTCATGCTTGTATCATGACATTGTATTGTATTATCATTCTTTCATATGATTATATAGAGCAGCTACTCATTCTGTAGACCGATTACACCATTTCATGAGTTATTTGTTGATTAATATTTGATGAGACTGATGTTTAGTCCCTAAATCAATGTGCAATATTAATATGGTATCAGAGCTCACGGTGGGATGGAGCTCTGTCTCTCAAAAACAACTTTTTGACAGATTTTTGCATGAAAATTGAGCAATAGCTCAAAAATCCAGCACTGCACCAGAAGCCAAGGCTTACCACTTAATACACCAAGTAAAGAACTTGTTGATCAAGCTTGCTTGATTGACTATGTTGGGTGTGATGAAAGCCTAAAATGTGCAGGATGTCCGACTTTACATTGCCCTTTCTGTTTTGATTTTCAGGTTTTCTACAGGTGAAGCATTTGCTCCAGCAGATCCAGATGGCCTCCTTTGTATATATTTTGACTCCATACAATTTCCACTCATGGAAAGGTGATATGGAGATTCAGTTGTGCTCTAGGGGACTCTTTAGAGTCACCATGGACACTGAAGATGAGCCCAGTTCAGCCATAGAAAAATCAAGATTCTTGAACAAGAAGGATGAAGCCTTTGGTTTCTTGTGCCTCTCTATTTCCCGGGATATTCTTTTCCATCTTGTGGGATTGAAGACTCCAAAATAAATATGGGACAAATTGGAAACTCTATATGGAAAGCATGATGACTTGAGGGATTACTAGCTCAAACCAAGCTACATGCCTATTGGGGTTGATACATTCTGATATCAGCGGTCCGATGCTTGTCACATACATGAATGGATCAAGGTATCTTCTTAATTTTATTGATGATTTTCCAAGGTACAGATGGGTCTTCTTTCTCAAAAAGAAGTCTGAAGTATGTGAAAAATCTTCTGAATTGAAGGCCTTGATCGAAAATGCCTTTGGGTTTAAGATCAAGATCTTGAGATCTGATAATGGAGGGGATTATGTTAGTAATGAGTTGCTACAAATATGCTCCCAAAGTGGTATTCAGGTCCAACATTCAATTACCTACACTCCCCAGTAGAACGGAGTAGTGGAAAGGAAGAATCAGTCTCTCAAGGAGATGACCACCTGTATGTTGGAATCCAAGAAGCTTGTGGAACATTTGTGGGCTGAGGCCATGCATTCTGTAGCATACATTCATAATAGGGTGCCACACTCATATGTGAAAGGGAAGAGCCCTTTCAAAGCATACTTTGGACACAAGCCAGATGTGTCGAACCTGTGGGTGTTTGGGTCCACTGCATGGGCCCGGATTTTGCTTGATAAAAGAATGGATTTGCAACCACAAAGCATAGAATGTTTGTTTATTGGGTATCTTGATGAATCTAAAGGTTTCAAGCTGCTTGATATCAAGACCAAACAGATCATCATTGAGAGAAGTGTCAAGTTCGATGAGCCTCTTTAGGAGGTGGAACTAGTGAAGGAGAAAATTGTTGAATTTCCTTCCTATTCTATTAAATATTTGGATGATGAAATTGGGGGTGATGACCCTGATTTGGATCCTATGATTTCTGATATTAGTGTGCAGCAATCATCATATGCTGAATCAAAACCTGAAGTGCAAAATCATCTTCCTACATGAGCCCGACAGACACTCTCCTCCGCAGGAGACAACATTGGAAATCCGGATGATCCAAGGAGAACCCGGTCTAATTTCCAAAGAGCAGGTATTGCGCTCTCTTGTCCTGATAATTTGCTGTACTAAACTTGCTATTTGATGATTAGTTCATATCCAAAATCCTACTATCATGCTCGAAAGGATCCGAGATGACAAGTTTCCATGGATGAAGAGATGAATTCTCTTCAGAAAAACACTACTTGGGAGTTAGTTTCTCTTCCTCCGGGAAGGAAATTGGTTCAATGCAAGAGGGTGTTTCAGACCAAGGTTGCTACTGAGGGAAGCACCTGCAAATATAAGGCAAGGCTGGTGGCAAAAGGTTTCTCTCAGGTCCAAGGTGTGGACTACCATGAGACCTTTGCACCGGTTGTAAAAATGGACTCCATCCACCTTGTTTTGGCAATTTCAACATTCAAGCACTGCGAAGTGCATCACATGGATGTTAAGTCAGCCTTTATGCATGGACATATTCATGAGGATATATACATGAAGTAGCCTAATGAATACATCACTGATCCATCTTTGTTTTGCAAGCTAAAGAAGTCACTATACGAGTTAAAACAGGCCCCAAGAGAGTGGTATTCCAAGATGGGTGCCTTCCTTCTCTCGCAAAACTTTCAAAGGTGTAGATCAGATCCAAATGTGTAATTACAACAGTATGATGGTCATATAATTATCATTGTTTTATATGTTGATGACTTACTGATCACAAGTAGCACATTTGCCTCCATTTCAGCCATCAAAACTGCTCTCCACAATGCCTTTGAAATGAGTGATTTGGGGCTTCTAAAACAATTTTTGGGGCTCGAAATTGAGCAAAATTCTGATGGGATTATGGTCACTCATTCCAAATACATTTCAGACCTATTATTCAATTTTAACATGGATGATTGTAGGCTTGCAAAATTCCCTTTCCTTTCAGGGATCAGCCTTGAAGAAGGAAAAAGCACACCTCCCATGGACTACACTATCTATCGACAATTGATTGGTAGCTTGTTGTACTTGACACATTCTCAGCCTAATATATGTTATGCCATGAATGCTGTATCAAGATATATGCAGCAGCCTCATGATCTTCATTGGAAGGAAACCAAGAGGATCCTCTAGTATATTTAGGGAACCAGGACCTACGACATTCACTATGCTGCAGACTCCGAGCTAGAGCTGGTTGGATACATAGATTTCGATTGGGTGGGTGATTCTATTGATCAAAATTCTACTTCCAAATATGTATTCATGTTTGGTGGTGGCCCTATTTGTTGGTCTATCAAAAATCAGGCTGCCATAATATTATCTTCAGCAGAGGCTGAGTATCGAGGAGCAGTGAATGCTTGCATCCAAGCAGTTTGGTTGCAGGAATTATTTCAGAGTTTGAACTTGGTAGTACTTTGTCCACTGTCCTCTTTTGTGACAATCAAAGTGCTATTAATATTTCCATAGATCCATTTACCAAGTAGAGGACCAAGCATGTAGAGATCCACATGCACTATATCAGGGGGCTAGTGCATGACAGGACCATCATTCTGCAATACTTCCCGACTGATGATCAGATTGCAGACATCTTCACCAAGATCTTTTCAGAAAAGAAGTTCACTTACCTCCGTTCACTGTTGGGGGTGAGTTCATCAGGGTGATTTAGACTACCTTCAGTGTTCAACTTGAGGGGGGGGGTTTCCCTCTTTCCTCACTTAGTTTGTTTTTGAGCATTGTTTCAGTTTCAACATTGTATAGGGTGACCTATGGCCTAAGTTGCGAGGGCCCTAGCATTTTTATGCATTTTTTTTTCTAACTCATCCTGAGTATAGCTTAAGGGGGGGGTGTTGGAGACATTTACCACCATACACACTCTTTTTGGTCAAATTGGCCTAGTTAAACCACTATCCTAAGTATTATTGACATAAATTGACATCAGTGGAGAATTAATTGACATCATCCAATCACACCCACGCCTACCTTCAGTCAAGGAGGCTAACTTATCCTTCTCCTACATTTGAGGAGGCTAACTGGAGCACTCTAGGGGTGATCTGAGTGATATTAATGAACCTAATTGCTAACTGGTGGTTACAATCAGTTAACAGGGCAGTGAAGGTGCCTCCTTTCATTTAATTGATTATTTAATGATTAATTAATGAACTAGAGTCAACAGGGGTGCCTCCACCAACTTCTGATGTTTAGTTCAACTTCAATTAACCTCATCGGAGTTCATTGGAGTCATTGAAGCGCTAGCACTTGATGGTTGGATTGCTATGACATGTGTCTGATCTCTTTCAGTTGAGACTCAGTCATTTATTGCACTTCAACTTCAATTAGGGCTCAGTTGAGTCAATTAGGGTTTTTATCAGTGGTTAACTAGAGTGTTGACTATGGCTTACATTCAATTAAGCTAGGCTCACTCATTCAATTCGAATGACCTGCTTGAGGATTCAAATTGCTCATTCATTCATGCTTGTAGCATGACATTATATTGTATTATCATTCTTTCATCTGATTATATAGAGCGACTACTTATTCTGTAGACCGATTACACCATTTCATGAGTTATTTGTTGATTAATCTTTGATGAGACTGATGTTTAGTCCCTAGATAAATGTGCAAGATTAATAATAATCAAGCTGAAAACCTAATCTAACTTAAGCCTATAACCCAACCAATTAACAAGATCAAAACAAAAAGAAGAACCGATTATTTACTGGAAAGCTACAGGCTCAGACAGAATAGTTCACAATGATCTGCTTCAGTGCATAGGTCAGAAGAAAACTTTGGCGTTTTATAAAGGAAAAAATCACGTGGGCAAAAGACAGACTAGATCATGAATGAGTATAGAATGAAAGATATGAGTTTTTCCTCCCCCAAGGTGATCAATTCTCTTCTCTTTTTTTTCGTTTTTAGGCTTTCATTCTAATTCTCAAATCTATTAAACCCTATCAAACACTATCACCATGAGGGATGAAAATTCAAAAATAGAGTTATTTTAAACCTTCTTATACAATGATAGGAGTGTAGAGCTCATGAATAGTGAATAGATATTTAATCAATAAAGTTTTAATATAAATATAGACTGTTGCATCTAATATAGATAATGATTTAAAATGGATCTATACTAATTTAATGTAAAAACATACAACACTGAATTACATATCCAGAATTTTTAAAGGTTCAAAAAATAAGTTGTTTTTCTTAATCAATTGAAGTGCTTTATTTTATGTGGCATTGCTGAAATGATATATGTTGTCACGTGTGAAAGAAGATGGATCTGGTGTTATGTAGGATATATGGAAAAGTTGTTACGCAGAAGTCTATGTAACAACTAGTTAAACCTGAAGACATTGAAAGAGAAGAACCCATTCCTACTGATATGTCGATTGAACAACGAGTAAACGATGATGAGGTGGAGAAAAAAGAACTGGTTATAAGTTCAACATAAACAAAACAAAAAATAACAGAATATTGAAAAAACATTTCAACAAAAAAAGACAGAATTTGAGCAAGAGGAAAATGAGATCTATTATCCAGAGGGATCCTGCTTTGGCCTCTAAACCAATGCAAGTCATAATGCAGAATAGGTGGTAGAGTTTCACCTAGATCCTAAAATTGTAGAGTGGTTCAGAAAAAGAAAACATTATAGATATTAGAATTTGAGTGTAATCCTATAGCCTTTCTATATTTTGTTGTGCTCAATCAATACAACACAATCAATTCTAGGGATGATAGGTAAATCCCATGGCCAACAAGAGACCATTGGGTAGTAGACAATGGAAGTGGATACCTGTGTATCTTACTGAAGACACCAGTTTGGTCTTTTGATATAGTATCCACATCCATATGTAAGAGGTTTCAACTTTCAAGACACCCTTTCAAATACTTTCAAGTTCTAACTAAAAAGACATTGACAAATCATTTAATGCAGGAAAAAATACCTAATGTATAGGAATCAGGATTCTTATAAGTCACTATGCATGCATAAATGATCCACGTACAAGATATTCATTCTTCACTCTAATCCTTGACAATTTTCATCATTAATTTTCCAAAAGTAAAAAAAACCATAGTAAGCAAAAATAAAATGAGTTGTGTGTTTAGCATACTAGAAAATAACAGATATCAATCTTACCTCACCAGCAAGGCTATATTTTGCATAGTCAATAACATGACACGATGCTCTTCCAATACTTTCCTTCGTCCTTGACGACGTCTCTACCATTCCTTCAAAAGTGTCCTTGGCAATTCCTTCAGAAATCCTGATCCTAGTGACATCGTTTAGAGGGAGACAAGGAAGCTTCATCACTCTATAGGATACTTCTCAAACGATATTTATCAGCCTATGGTGGAAAGTTTCAAACACATAGGTCTTTCCATGAAAATTGAAGACATATTCCCATGTGGAAAATCACCTTTAGTTTCAAGACTGTTAGAACTTAAGATATTATTAGTTCTCAAATGGAATTCATTTAACACACAAGCATTATCTGATGCCATATTTTCTCCATTATTTCCATTGGCACTTGTTATGCCTCCTTTATTCGAGCCTTCTATAATTTTCTTTGTTTCATATTCAGATTCAATTCTTTCCCTTTTTACTGAATGCAAATGTTCATCAAAGTTAAGCCTATGTTTCCTTTCCTTGATCCATGTCCTTTTCTTTTGATGATCTAATCCAGATAATACTTCAAGAACATTTTCTTCTTCAGTGCAAATATTTATCTTTATTTGATTATCTGATCTCTCTGGTAGAGTTGATAACCCTGAATTATGTTTCTTCAATATCTTTCTTTTCTTCTTTAGAATGGAATTCTCATGCAAAGAAGTGTTTGTGACTACCCTAACCTCATTTTCTTTAGTCACAAATGTAGAAAGCACATGACTTTTGACAGTAGGAACAAAAGTTTCATGAATATTTTCATGAAACATCAGTAGCAACACAAAAACCACTGCAAAATAAGAAATAAAAAAATGAAATCAATAAACCAAAACCTGCATCTACTTGTAAAAGAAAAACTAAGTCCTATATTTTGAAGACCAAGGTGACCAATGTGACATGCTAGAGACCACAGATAAGCTTATCTGACCAGAGTATAACCAAAGGAATTTATCCAGGAAGTTTAGATAATTTTCTTCTAATGAATGTACTGCTATGTTCAAATTGCCCTGCTATCACACTGGCTATTTAAGAGGTATGGAAGGGTTTCAGGATTCATGCAATTACTATTAACTCTGTGGATATATCTCTATTGTATAGTACACGCTCTCTAGAATTCTGATTTCTTCCTTATTCACTGTAGAGATTGAGTATATGTTTTTACAAACACTTTGCATACAGTGGGATGTAACGGAATGTAAGTAATTTGGTATGTGACTTTGAAAAATAGTTGTAGTGTATGTTGTTGAATGTAGCAGTAGTTGTTCAATAATTATGGTGATTGTCCTTCTACGATTTGGAAGGAAGTTCTTATATCATATGTAACATTTACCATCCACAACATTTAAGCTTGCAAAATAGCAATGGAGTTTAATGCCAAAAGTTACAACATTATATCATATGTAACTTTTAATGCCAAATTTCTAGATCTAGAGTTTACCCAAAAATAAGGTGAATACCTTTCTGGAAAATTCGATACACTAATAGCAATGGATACTATATATGTCATTTTATATATACACCTTTTTGCAGCAAAGGGGATGGTATAAGGCATCATGGAATTCATTTAGTTTTTCTAGGTTATCTGGAGTCTAAACATTGTGTCTGAGTTTCAAGTTCAGTTTTAGTTGTTATCCTAGAAGGGAGTACAAGTCCCACATGATGGGAATCTATGATTGTATTTATGAAGTTAGTTGTTTATATTTCAAAAGCAAAATTCTAGGTTGTAGCTATACACTCTTAGAAGATGTGATTTGAATATTTTTCTTTACCCTTATCAAAGCAGATCTCTAAATAGAAATGATTTTTTATGCCTACCTAACCTTTTTATGCAATTTCTTGGAATACAAACACTACATTTGGAACCTGGGAAATAAAATAACAAGTGAATTTATCAAATTTTGTTTTGTTGTAAAATCCATGACATAGGTCAGTGTGCACATTGTATGAGAACATACAACTAAAATATAGGAGCAAGTCCAGATGGATATGGATACAAATTACAATCTATGTAAAGAGGTCATGCTTTAAAAGGAACCTACACAAAATGAGAGACTACAACTAAGTCACTAATAGAGTGTAAGGCTTAAGGCACAAGATTCTCTCAAACATCATTATTTTAAGCTCTATAAATAATATTCAGCATTAAACATGGCCAAAGAGTATGTATAGTGATATAAGAAACCCAATGATGCTTGAAGAGATGCTGATACTCCAGATACAACTTTAAGAACACCTTTTAAAATAGGTAAACGAACTACTAGGTAATGAACCAAAAGAGTGCTTCAAATATAACATAAATATCCATAGATGCTCTTATGGAATTGAAAAACTAACCTTCTTTTTAATATGCTAGGGTCTCATCAAAACTACTCAGATCGTCATCCCCTAGAGTGCCTAGTAGGCTCTCTATTTGTTTCCTTTGACCATGCTTCTACTTCTCTTGGTTTTAATGTGAATCGCCCAAAAGAAGGTTTCCTCTATGGTAGTGAAGGTGAATGCCTCTACTTCCATAGCCTCCTCTTTTCCAAAAATCTTAGGATCAACAATGTCTAGTGGTGTCACTAGTCATTTAGCAACCACCAATCCTCATGCCCCCTCCTTTCATCAAACGAACACAAATGTGAGGTTTTCATCCAAATATCCTTTAATGGATATGTTCGCTTAGGTTCTCCAAACAAGAATGTCTCTTTATCAAAGGAGATCATTTAAGGATGTGGTCAAATTAGTCAAGGACCTTGTTGCAGCTGCAACTGTTTTCCCAAATTTTTGAAATTTTGGACCCTCCTTTTAATTTTTATCTTGCCTAAAATGGTTTGGATCCATGAACTTTGTTTTTTTTTTTCCCTCTGCTACAAGTTTATATTGTTTTAAGGTCAACTGTTTTCATGCTTTTCGAAAAATTGCTTGTGTCTGCAAATGCTTTGGGTTGTAGAGTTTAAAGTTCGATCTGAAAACGTTGTCCTTTGATCTGGATGATTTCTTTCAGTGCTATCGAAAGTCCATTTCTGTTCGAATCAAAGTTTTAGTTCTCTTTGCAACCGCGGTGTCGGAGAAGAAACAAACTACTTCTATCACTGCACTGTCGAGGTCTTTCGAAACTTAACTTTTTGATTTGGTTTTTCGGAGGTCAGTTGAACATGAATCGTGGCCATAGTTCTCTATGCAGCAGCCATTTTGGAAACCTTGTTGTTTATCTTACCGATGTTGCAGAGATCCTTATTTTATTTTTGTCGATCCATAGTCTTAACGTTTCCGATCGTCAAAATTTCATTGGTTTGCGGCAGCCATAGTTTGATTGTTACCCGTCGTTGCTACTCCTCAATGAACTAATTGCCTGACACTGTTGTTTCATTCACCAATGGTTTGTCCTGACTTTCGCTGATGTTTTCTTTTTGCTGAGGAATCCATTGTCCATCCACCCTCCACCATTGTGGCTACGTATTGATCTATCCTACCGACGCTCTATGATTAGTCTTTCTGATCCCCAAGGCCTGGATGGCAGTTGCTATTGTTTTATTTTTGCCAACAGATAATTCTTAGTCTTGATGTTTCCATAAATTTACTACTTAAACCTTTTCTTTTTGATGATTTTTTTTCTCTATCAGAGTGTTTTTAATGTTTGATTGGAGGGTTAGGTGTCGCCAACACGGCGCTTGCGTTGAGCTCATCATCGCTGGCATTTAGTCATGGAAATTTCTGATTGCTGCATTTTTCATTTGAAAATGGAAGCCACAGTCTGATGGTCTTTCGCCGTTGAATCTCCTCAGTGAACTGGTCATCCGATTGTTATGATTTTTCTGCCTGCCAAAGTGAATTATCTTCCAAACGGTTAGTGTCTATTGCTTCTGACTGTCAGTAGGGTTTTCCCACCGTGTTTTTGTTGTGTCATTACTCTACTTTATGGGATGGCGGATTTTTCCCATGAGTGCGGGTCGAGTCAAAGTTTCTGTGATGAAGAGTGCAGTTTGGGGGTTTTGGTGTACCAAAGAGTGGTGGTTACTTTGTCTTTTCATGCTTTACATCTATTTATAGTTCATTTCTATGTCAAATTCTAATTGATCTAATGACTGGTTATTCATGACAGGGTGATTGCTGTTGTAGAGAAGACGTATCTAAAGGACAAAGCAGAAGGGAGTTAGCCAAAGAAAAGAAAAATGAAGAAGCAGAACTAGAGAACAGAAGAAGCAAGTCGAGTTCAAGCTCAACTGGATCTAGCAAGAGACCAATGGATTAATGAACAAAATAAATAGAGGGAGAGGACCAGGCTTGGAAAAGTTCGGCAGTTACCAAGCTAGTTCCTTTTTTTTCATAAAAATGCTCTTAAATCATAAATATGAAATGTAACATTTGTATGAATCATGAGCACTCACAAACTAACAAAACTGTGAGATTAAATGGTTGAGGAGCCCAAAGGTCACCGAGGGGAATCCCAAGAGTTTGCTTGTATTGTAAGTATAGGAGAGTTAAAGAGAATAAAGGGCTTTTTCCCTGGAGAAACTTGTGAACCACTTGTTGTAAGAGGAACTACTTCATTTTACAATAATAAATTACAAATTTTTCTTGTTGGAGAAGGTGTTGTGTGTAATGTTCAAATGTGATAAAATGAACAATGTTGAAGGGGAACTATTTTGTTTTCAACTGTGTTTCATTAACTGTGAGAGCGTTCTAACTTTTTGAACCTATGTTCTTATTTGAATGTTCTCTGGTTTATTCTGTGATCATTTCCACTATGATTAATGGAGGTTTTAACAGTTGATGAGCTATCTTGTCATGTATATCTTTATTCATTTTTATGTTACTTGACCTACGGTAGCTGAAACGCAAACCGGACGGATTCCCTACACCAAACAATCATGGGCTAGTTGGGAATGTTGGTTGGGGAGAATCCCTTGCTGTTGTTGCTTGCAAATTTCCAGGCCTCAATAGTTTCTAGCGCTAGAAGGAGGGCCACCAGTGCATGGCTGGCCGGGGAAATATGTTTCCTCGAAATAACTCCACCAGTGATAGTTTTGAAAGTAGTTTATTTCCTGATCCAACTACTGAAGAGAATAGAGAACATTTTTTTGCTGTGAACAACCAAGTAGTAAATGATCTGAGAAGACACACACGAGCTTATGTAAAGAGAATTGTAGGATTACCCATTATCCCTGATTTACCCCGAAGAGAGTACAAGAAGAAAGACCGTCCTATCTTGGAAGATTCAGAGTTGGTTGGAGATTTGGAAGAACTTGTAGAAACAACCTTACAGGAAGTTGTATAGCCTTTGAATCAAGTAGGCCCAGAGACACCTTACGGTTCACCTATTAATACTCCTGTTCCTTCACCTCCTCACTCTCCACCCAGACTCATGGCAGGTGTAAACGCAAACCAGACACCTAACCCACCAAATCCACCACCGGCTTGGAAAGCCAGGTCACCCTTGAAATTGACACCTTCTTGGCATGACTTACCTCAAGCTTTTGAAAATATGCTACCTAAGTTTGATCCAAATGAGAAGATGTTAGTAGATTACCATTTGCAAATTTTCTATTTGGTAATAGAAGGATTAAGGGCTGGGGAACATGAGGATGTAGTTTGTAGACTTTTTCCACACACCCTTAAAGGAGCAGCAGCATCGTGGTACTTTGGTTTTCCTGTAAACTCTATCCCAAATTGGGATACCTTTGAAAGGATTTTTAGAAGTAAGTATGCAACCCAAAAGACTCATGCGACTCTCATGAAAGGGTTGTGTGCCTTAAAGAAAGAAAGAAAGAAAAGAGAAGGTGCATAGTTTTACCCAAAGATTTGCAGCTTATCTTAAGAATTTTTCTAAAGCTGACAAACCCTCGGATAAAGTTCTAATTTAATATTATACCTCAGCTCTAGGACCTGAGTTGGCCATGTTTTCCAAAATGAAGGCCAAACCTACGCTAGCAGAGACTTATGAAGAAGTGTAGAGAGTAGAGGCTGAAAAAGAAAGCATCGAAGATTATCCTGAATGGTCAGGAGAAAAAAATGTTGGGAGGAAAGCTTTGTTATTTACTAAGCCTAAAGAGGAGCAATCACCAGATTTCGAAGGAATGGAAAAGATGATGCAGAAGCTCTCTAATAGAACCATAGACTTGGAAAAGGAAAAGGAAGACCAAAAGTTCTATAAGCCTTATTACAAGAAAAGGGAAGATAACAATCAATCCCAAACCCCCCCTCACAACCCTGCATCTATGAACTTAATGGAGGTAGGAATCGATAACTTTTGCACTTTCCACCAACAACCCCATTCTAAAAAGAATTGTCCTCAATGGATCAATTCAATGACGTTGGTTATGAATTAGCTGTTGGATTCCAAATTAACTGAATACAATGATTAAGAAGGGAAAGATAACAATAAATCAACAGAAAAATAGGAGGATGAAGCCATGGTTTTATGGGACTGTGTATCGTTGTTTGATGCCGAGGAAGAAAAGGAGCTAAGACACGAGGACATCTTGAAAACAAATGTAACGACGAGAAGCCAGGAGTTAATTAAGGAAAACAGTCTTATGCTTCTGAAGATTAAGAGACTTCAAAAGAATATTAAGAAATTTCAAAACAACTCCTCAACTAATAAAATTCCAGAATTTACCATCACCAGTCAAAATCCTAGACAGATCAACATGCCTACTAAGCCCAATGAAGAAAAGATAAATAATGTTAAACCAAATCTCACAGGACATAAGATGGATTATGAAATTGTGGAGGATATCAAAAAGGTAAGGGAAAACATCTCATTATTTGAAATGTGCAATGTACCGCAATAGAAAGAAAAGCTATTGAAAGCACTTGAAGTATCAGAGGAGAGGTTTCCCACTGACAATCATCCCCAAGTAGAAGAAATTGGTGAAGCAAGTGTGGGAGGTAAGCCTAAAAGCAAGACTCCACCTTTTCTCCTTACTTTTGAAATTTTCAATCACAACATTCATAACTGCCTAGTAGACTCGGGGGCATCAGTCAACGTCACGCCGCTGTCGGTTTGCAAAAAGATAAATGGGCAACCTAAACCATCTACCTGGAGGGTCATTCAGTTGGATAGAACGAATGTGAAGGTAATTGGGGAAATGGAGGATGTTCTCGTTCACTTATCTTCAAATGATAAGGTATGTCAATTCATTGATATTGTGGTGGCTAACATACCAGAAGCTTATGGACTTGTTTTGAGCAAAGATTGGTCAGCAAAGCTGAATGGATATTTTTCCTCGGACTGGTCACATCTGTGGCTACCATATAAAGGAATCCCAAATCAAATTAAAGTTTTGAGGGAGCCCCACATGAAACAAAATGTTACTCAGTTCAAAGGTAAAAATGAACCAGTGGATTCTATTTTGGGAAATTACTTTATTGAACTAGAACCAAGAAAGTATCAAGAGGAAGAAGCCAGCAATACATCAGACGCTCAGCCTGATCTCCTTTGGTTTTCATAGGCTGATGAAATTGATTGTAAAATAGTAGAATTAGCTGTAGATGTAGATGTTAATTCTCACATATTAGTGGTTAGTGATTTTTAGATGCTTTTCTTTGATGGTTCTAAAAATTTAGAGGGGTCGGGAGCCGGTTGTGTCCTGATTGACCCTAAGAAAAACAAAAAATTTATTTCATGTAGGTTAGAGTTTGAATGTACCAATAACACAGCTGAATATGAAGCATTAGTTCAGGGATTAAGAAAAGCAATTGAATTAAAGGAAAAAGATCTAAAAGTGCTTGGAGATTCTGAAATAATTGTAAAACAAATTCGAAATCAAATACATTGCATTTCTCCTCATTTAAAAGCTTATGAAAATGAAGTATGGCATTTACTTAAATGTTGTAATGCATTTAACATTGTATCGATTCCAAGACTTAAGAAAGCAGCAGCTAACTTGTTGGCCACCTTAGCTACGAGGCTTGTGCCCTCTAATAATCGGTGCTCTGTTGAATTGCTTTTCAGGCCTTCAGTTCTAGATATGATTACCAATCTACGAGTTTTTTATGATGATCAACAAATTATAGAATGCTTGACAAATGACGAGACCTTCAAAGGGGCGATTATTGATGATGAAGAACATCAAGCCGAGCTAAAATTTGATAATTTTATTCGTAAAGGAGTCAGGACTTTAGAGTGAATATTTGATTTAAATGAGAAATTTAGAAGACCAGCAAATGTGAAGACTCATAGCTCGTCTCTACAGTTTGAGTTGATTAATTTGGGGACTGAAATGGGGCCTAAATATGTGAATTTGGGAAAGTGTTGCTCCCCAGGTGAAAGGAATAAGTTTATCAATCTTTTCAAACAATACAAAGATGTTTTTTCCTAGACCTATGAAGATCTGAAGACATATGACACCAATATTATCCAACATGTTATCCCCATCATATCTGGAATAAAACCTTATCAGCAGCCTTTAAGGAAAATGCATCCAAAATTAGAACCTTTAATCTAGAATGAAGTTAAGAAACTATTGGATGCTAGAATTATCTTCAAGGTTAGACACTCGAAATGGGTTTCAAATCTGGTACCGGTAAGGAAGAAATCCGGAGAAATTAGGCTATGTGTGGATTTCAGAAACTTAAATCGTGCTTCAGATAAAGACAATTATATTGTTCCACCCATGGAACAGATATTGCAAATAGTTTCAGGTTCTGAACTATTCTCTTTATTAGATGGATTCTCAGGCTACAATCAAGTATTAGTAGCTGAAGAAGACAGACTTAAAACGACATTCAGAACCAGGTGGGGAACTTTTGCTTACAGAAGGATGCCCTTTAGACTCATAAATGCTCGAGATACTTTCCAGAGGGCTATGGACATAGCTTTTAGTAGTCTGATTGGCCGCAGTACTGTAGTATACCTCGATGACATCATGATATTCTCAAAGAAAAGAGAGGAACACGCATTTCATCTAAAGCATATTTTTGAACGCTACCAAAAATATGGTATCTCACTAAACCCAAAGAAGTGTGTGTTTGCCGTTACAGAAGGTAAGTTGTTGGGTCACGTGGTTTCTAAGAAGGGGATATCCATAGACCCAAAAAGGATCAAAGCCATCGAACAGATTCCCTTACCCCATAATAAAAAGGGCATGCAATCATTTATGGGGACAATAAATTTCGTGCGAAGGTTTGTGCCAGATTTCGCTCAAATTGTTAAACCTTTGCAACAAATGGTAAATCAAAGTGTACAATTCAATTGGACTGATGTAGAGAAGAACACATTTAGTAAAATTAAAACAGTTGTTGCGCACGCACCCTCCCTCAAAATTCTGGATTTTGAGAAAGATTTTATTTTGTACACTTTCGCATCTGATGGTTCACTAGCAGCTGTGCTTACCCAGAAGGAAGATGGTGGAGATGAGTTCCCCATATCATTTATGATCACCGGTCTATAAGGGGATGAGTTGAATTACCCAACCATGGATAAGCAAGCTTATGCCGTGTTCAAAGCGGTAAAACAATTTAGTCCATACATACTTAAGAACCAAACAAAGGTAATCGTTCCACACCCAGCTGTGAGGTCTCTTTTCGTACAAAAAGAGTTAGGAGAAAGAAGAGGCAACTGGGTAACATCTCTACAGGAGTATGAACTCAAATTCAAGCCAGCCTCCATAGTTAAAGGGCAGGGATTGTGCAAACTAATGACTGAAAGTAAAGACAATGAAGAAAAGAGCTGGGAAAATGAAGCTCAGTTACATTTGATGGATGTATGTCCTCTTTTCACAGCTCTAGACTCCTGGTATCGAGACCTTGTGCATTACCTTTAGACAGGATTGTTACCGGAACATTGGAATTCTAAGCAAAGAAGAGCACTGTGTCTTAAATCAGCCTCATATTAGATTGTTGCAGGAATATTATTCAGAAAGAATTATGATGGATTTCTTCTTAGATGCTTAGAGAAACAAGATGCGAAGAAGGTAATGATAGACTTACATGATGGGATTGGTGGAGGAAATTTCTCTGCAGATACAACAACACATAAAATTCTCAGAGATGGATACTATTGGCCCACACTGTTTAAAGATGCACATGCCCATGTCAGAAAGTGTGACATCCGCCAAAGGTGTGGTTGAAGACAAGTTAAAGCAGCAGGACCCTTAAATCATGTCATAATAACAGAACCTTTTGAGGAGTGGGGGATGGACATCATTGGAGAGATAAAGCCAAATTCTTCCTTGCAACACAAATATATTCTGACGGCAACCGACTACTTCACTCGTTGGGTCGAAGCCATTCCATTGCGTAAAGTAAATGAAGATGCGGCCATGGACTTCTGGCAAGATCATATTATGACCAGGTTTGGAGTTCCAATTTCTTTAGTTTTTGATAATACTACTTACTTTTCCTCGATTAGATTAACTACATTTTCTCATGAGAAAGGAATTAAGTTTCATTACTCTGCAAATTACTATCCACGAGGAAATGGTTTGGCTAAATCTATGAACAAGAATCTGATTAGAATTTTAAAAAAGACTGTGATAGAAAACTAGAGGAGTTGGAACTCGGCATTACCAAATGCTCTTTGGGCTGATAGGGTCACCCCTAAGACTTCGTTAGGTGTGTCCCTGTATACCCTTGTTTATGGAAAAGAGGCCATTCTACATCCCAATATCATGCTACCCTCTTCCATAATAGCTCAGGAATCCAGAGGATCAGATAATGAAGTCTTGCAGATAAGGATACATAATCTTTTGAAGGCAGAGGAATCTAGATCTAGGGCCATAGAACATTTTAAACAACAACAGGAGGTAGTAAAGAGATGGTTTGATAAACACAAAGCTGGAACAAAACAATTTGAGGTGGGAGATTTGGTTCTCAAATGGGACCACCCCCATGATGAGAAAGGAAAACACATGAAATTTCAACAATTATGGGTAGGCCCGAGTCCAGATTGCAGCAAAACTTGGCCCCTCAACCTATAAATTGCAATATTTACACGGGTGGGAAGAGAACTTACCAGTAAATGGTTTAGTTCTCAAACCTTATTTTTCCTAAGTTTTGTTTTTGTTCTTTTGTTTTGTACATAAATAATTTGCTTTGTTCGCTTACTTTGATTTGTTTTATTTTTGTTGGTTTTAGTTAGATTTTGGTTGATTTCAATAAAAGAGGCAAATTTTTGGTTGTATGGAGAGCATCAGAATTCTGGATTAACTAAAATCCTTGATTATAAGACTGTGTACTATTGTTTTATCTGAAAGAATTTCTCCTATTTTAACAATTTTCCTAAATGGCTATGAACACATTGAAGTCCTACTTAATCCTTGTAAAATAACTCAGGATCAAAAGTCTATAATATTCTTTCGAGGCTCCATCCATCTCACATGTAAAATGTCCTAGGGGGTGACAACAAAAGACCCACGGGAAGGAAGCAGGGTAAATAGCATATTATATATAAATGATCCCATGCCAAGAATTGAAAGCCAAAATGCAGATAAGAGTAAAAAAGAAAACTCCTATGAAAGAAATAAGTACCAAAACAAAGTACTGAATCATTTAAGTACAAAATTGCCAAAGTTCTTCTCCGTCCGTGAGCTGAAAGCCAAATGCATCTCTCACACAAAAGGACACTATGGATAGAGGAGCCTGAATAAAAAATTTAGAAAGAAAGGCATGCAGGAGGACTCATAAAAAAGGACAAAAAAGCCCAAAAGCACAAAAAGTGCAAAATGGCATGGGAATGAGGAACAAATGAAAATTTATGTTTACCATATGTTAAGATCCTATGGTGTCCAAGCTGGAAGCCACCCGAAGACAGAGGTAAAAATGAAACTCATATTCTTAGCCTCGAAAGAGTTATCTTGACTTTGGAATCTTGGTTTCCATTTTCCTAAATTGGACTACCCTCAATGATTAAAAGTACATATATTTTCCATTTGGGAAATCCAGACATCTAGAAGAATTCAACATGTTGGTTTTATTGAACAATTTGTTACTTAAGGAATAAATTGTCCAGAGATCTAGGTTCACCAGGTAGTCGCCAATTGTTGCAGCTGCAACTGTTTTCCCAAATTTTTGAAATTTTGGACCCTCCTTTTAATTTTTATCTTTCCTAAAATGGTTTGGATCCATGAACTATGTTTTTGTTTTCCCTCTGCTACAAGTTTAGATTGTTTTGAGGTCAACTGTTTTCATGCTTTTCGAAAAATTGCTTGTGTCTGCAAATGATTTGGGTCGTAGAGTTTAAAGTTTGATCTAAAAACATTGTCCTTTGATTTGAATGATTTCTTCTAGTGCTATTGAATGTCCATTTCTGTTCGAATCAAAGTTTTAGTTCTCTTTATAGTCGTGGTGTCGGAGAAGAAACAAACTACTTCTATCGCTGCATCGTCGAGGTCTTTCGAAACTTAACTTTTTGATTTGGTTTTTCGGAGGCCAGTTGAACATGAATCATGGCCATAGATCTCTATGCAGCCGCCATTTTGGAAACCTTGTTGTTTATCTTACTGATGTTGTGGAGATCCTTATTTTATTTTTTCCAATCCGTAGTTTTAACGTTTCCAATCGTCGAAGTTTCATTGGTTTGCGGAAGCTGTAGTTTGATTGTTACCCGCCGTTGTTGCTCCTCAATGAACTAATCACTCGACACTACTATTCCATTTGTCGATGGTTTGTCCTGACTTTCACCGATGTTTTATTTTTGCTTCGGAATCCATTGTCCACCCACCCTCCGCCGTTTCGGCTACGTATTGATCTATCCCGCCAACGCTCTATGATTAGTCTTTCCGATCCCTGAGGCCTGGATGACAGTTGCTGTTGTTTTATTTTTACTAACGGATAATTCTTAGTCTTGATGTTTCCATGGTTTTACTGCTTAAACCTTTGCTTTTTGATGATTTTTTTCTCTATCGGAGTGTTTTTAATATTTGATCGGAGGGTTAGTCTCTTGTGTCGCCAACATGGTGATTGCATTGAGCTCATCATCGCCGGTGTTTAGTCATGGATATTTTTTATCGCTGCATTTTTCATTTGAAAACAGAAGCCGCAGTCTGATGGTCTTCCGCCATTGCGGCTCCTTAGTGAATTGATCATCCAAGTGTTATGATTTTTCCGCCCGTCAAAGTGAATTATCTGCCAAACAATTAGTGTCTATTGCTTCTGATTGTCAGTAGGGTTTTCCCATCGTGTTTTTGTTGTGTCGTTACTCTACTTTATGGGATGGCAGATTTTTCCCATGAGTGCAGGTCGAGTCAAAGTTTCTCTGATAAAGAGCATAGTTTGGGGGTTTTGGTGTACTGAAGAGTGGTGGTTAGTTTGTCTTTTCATGCTTTACATTTGTTTATAGTTCATGTCTGTGTCAAACGCTAATTGATCTAATGACTGGTTATTCATGACAAGGTGATTCCTATTGTAGAGAAGACGTATCTAAAGGACAAAGCAGAAGGGAGCTAGCAGAAGAAAAGAAAAACGAAGAAGAAGAACTAGAGAACAAAAGAAGCAAGGCAGGTTCAAGCTCAACTGGATCTAGAAAGAGACCAATGGATTAATGAACAAAATAAATAGAGGTAGAGTCCCAGGCTTGGAAAAGTTCGACAGTTACCAAGTTGGTTCCTTTTTTTTCATAAAAATGCCCTTAAATCATAAATCTGAAATGTAGCATTTGTATGAATCATGAGCACTCACAAATTGACAAAACTGTGAGATTAAATGGTTGAGGATCCCAAAGGTCACCGAAGGGCATCCCAAGAGTTTGCTTGTAGTATAAGTATAGGAGAGTTAGAGAGAATAAAGGGCTTTTTCCCTGGAGAAACTTGTGAACCACTTGTTGTAAGAGGAACTACTTCGTTTTACAATAATAAATTACAAATTTTGCCTGTTGGAGAATGTGTTGTGTGGAATGTTCGAATGTGATAAAATGAACAATGTTGAAGGGGAACTATTTCATTTTCAACTGTGTTTCATTAACTGTGAGAGCGTTCTAACTTTTTGAACCTATGTTCTTATTTGAATGTTCTCTGGTTTTATTCTGTGATAATTTCAACTATGAGTAATGGAGGTTTTAACGGTTGATGAGCTATCTTGTTGTGTATATCTTTATTCATGTTTATGTGTTTTGATTCTAAGAACAGCTATCAGTGATTTATCTTAACATGTGAACAGTATTACATTACTCATGAATTAATATCTTGCTCCCTAGGGATAGGTTAGTTAGTGTTGTTTTTCTAGTTGTGTGTGATTTAGATGTGAGAGAGTCTAAGACTAGAGGCAAGAACTTGCGCATCACATTGTGACCACTCCTTGCATTCTTTATCAATCTGCATCTTAGATAGGCACTTGCATATCATACTTAAAGTCAAAAATACAAAAATATATACGGTGGATCAGGCCACAACCGGTAAAACCCTTTGTTTTTGTTACTTGACCTATGGTAGCTGGATCGCAAACCGGATGGATTCCCTACACTAAACAGTCACGGGCTAGTTGGGAACGTTGTCTGGGGAGAATTCCTTGCTGTTGTTGCATGCAAATTTCCAAGCCTCAACAGACCTTCAGCCCCAACATTATACCAAAGAAGGGAGATTCATAGAGAGAACTCAAATTCTACTTTGGTCCTACAAGTCTCGTCAAAGGAACTTTGTGAAAATATGAAAAGATTCAAAGAAGGAACTTTGATTTGTCATTTCAACAAACTGGCTAAGTTGTTGTGCTATCGTACACTGAAGTAACTACAACTGGGAAACAAATGTCTTAGTGAGATTTTGTGCCAAAGGTTTCTTGTCGTTCTTTTTGAATAAATTAAACATAGGAATAGAGAAATGGAAGGGGGTTATTTGTTCTGGGATAGATATTGTGTCTTCCTAAATCTTTGGTTACTAGAATTCAATCTGACATCAATGACGATCTCATGAGTACATGTCTAGGAAAGACTAACAAATTTTCAAATTGACCTCTAAGGAGATGAGGTCATCAAGAAAATGGACAAAGTATTTGGGCAAGTTTATCAATTTACCAAGTTTACAAAAATGGACAAAGACTTTAGGCAAGTTTACCAAAATTCAAATCCCGAAGAACATAGTCATGCTCTAGTAAATGAAAATATGCAACTTCTTTAAAAACATGAGTATAAAGTTACTCTCTCCATAACATAATAAGTGGAGGAAATAACTACAAATTTGATATAGAACTTTGATTTCATATTAAAGTCACAAATAATGTGTCACGCCAACTTCTATGCCTCCACTATTGAATATCTTAATCACGAGAATCTAGTTGTGCAATACAGGATTGACTTCAATCAACTTATTTGGTTTCCCTTAATCACCCATCATGATGGTAGGAGAACTGGTGCAATAATTGATAGTGCACTAGTTATGTGAAGTGGTGTGAATAAATCTCTCCTCCAAGTGTAGTTGCTAAAAAATGGGCAATCCATTCACTCTCATGAGGTGTATTGGAGGAAGAAGTCCCATCATTACTATTGTCAAATCCTAAACACCAAAATTATAGCCTAGTAACGCAATATATTATGATTTAAGTTCATTCAATATGTGTGAATGTTGATTTAATATAATGTTATGAAGTTGATCAATTAGTTATCCTTAACCTAACCCTATTGACAAATATCTTCCTATAATCATTGAGAGGATATATTTGGGAAGTTATAATTTTCTTCTCACACTATCTCTATCAATGAAAAAAATATGAGAACACAAGATAACACACTCATTGAATCCTGGTTGGGTTTAACACTCATTAAATTTAGGCACATGGTTCTAGTGCATCATCGTTAATAAGATCACACTCCTGGTAGAATAATCAAAATAGGAATTCTCCACCTGTGTTGATGGACAACCGATATCCCACTCCTCTGATTGTAATGGACCCATATTTTCCTTAGTGTTACATAATCCCCATCTAAATCTACGTTCAAACAGTTATCCTTGTCTAAAAATTATTCTGGATTGAATTGTATATCCATAAAATATAAAAGAGAAACAACATAATACCATTTTTCTGCATGCACCAGATAAGCAGGAAAGGCACAAGTAGGAAATAAATTACAAATTTTACCCTAGAAGTAAAATATAGGAACTAAGATTCTAGACTGACAAACATCTAAACATTCCCTATGAATAGATTAACAAAATAAACTCGTGTATCAAAATTCGTTTGTCTCAAAAGAATATATAGGATTTAATAAGAGAGTAGACAAAAAAAGTACAAGATATTCCATGGAAATCACCTATAATTTACTGAAATGAGAAGCCTAGAAATACAAATCCTAGCATTATGCTAGAAGAATTGCACATCTCAAAATACAACCATTAGCATTGTCAACAACTAAGAATGTAAAATGGCTCGTAAACTTCTAGGAAATGATATTTGTTTAGACCTAAGTATAACCCAAGTGCCTCCAAATTGATTTCAAAAGTTCACCTTTCAGATGCAAAGGAAGTTAGTATTTATTATGCAGTTAACTCATCCTTTCTAGAAATCTTGATAACTTTACAAGAAAGGGAAAAAAAATCCTTATTGGAGGTCAGTTGTGTTGAATACTCATCATTAAGGGAAATAGATTCTCCTATTTGAATAATCGTGTCCAATATTACATATATGCATATGGAGATCCACATAACTTGTCAAATTACAACCATAAAACAACAATATATCTTGAATACATAGATATATATGATCTATTTAGCATCAACCAAACAATCATAACATAAAAGAGGTGATATTAACATGACTTATGGACATAGTCCATAAGCCAAAAGGAGAGCATGCACTATTTACCTAAGATTCCATGCATTCAACAAATTATTTGAATCTCATGGAAATTCCATGAGTATGTATGGTACTAAACTCAATAGTGCATGCAAAGAGTCTCATTAGGAGCATGATTTGGGTTGTAGTGTGCTAAAGTTTTTAGGAATAATAGGTTAGCCTCTTATATGCATGCAATGTAACTGTAAAAAAATTGGCATGCTAAATTGGAAATACCAATTACCATAAAATCATAGTAGTGTATGATTTAATTTTAATTAAAGTCCAAAAGACATTGTTTTTAATTTTTGTGAGCTGTTTTCCCCATCCATGAATCGGTCATGGTATTTTCCTCTATTTCTTAGTTGCATATTCTCATTAGTTGAATTTTTTCTTGCTGTGCAAACTACTATCAATATACTTGAAAGCATGGAACATAAATATACATGTTGGCCTTTTGAAGGACATGATATTTCTTAGCTCAGAAGCTGAACAAGACAAACATTCATGAATCTAAGTACGATTCTTTTAATTTAAGTAAGAATGAATTTTAACACACAATTATATCTCAACATAAAAACAAAAGTTAAAACAAATTTAAGTTTTAGATTCTACAAGCCAAGCCGGACAGTTGGCATTAAAAACCAACCTCTAAATCATGGAAATAGGTTGTCCACATCCCATATTCAAGTGATCTTGTCTATGTGTTCACTTTATCTAATAAAATTAGAAAAACTGAGTTTACATTACCACCACACTTTGCAGGAATAAATGTTCATTTATCCCTATATCCCACTATTTGTGTGAAATGAACTATATACAAAGTAAAAATGTGAAAAAATCCTCCCCTTACTAGGAACAAAAATTTCATCGTTCTACGTCGGGGTACATTCTTTACTCAACCAACTCCGATTAGTGAACCTGTTCAATCCTATTTTTTTTCATATCTCTTATGTGCATGGATCAATCACAACACATGAAGTGCTTCCCATATCTTCCATGTGAATCAATGAGCCTTGAAAATTTATGTTGATCATATATAACATAATAAGTCTAAAGCACTTGCCATCATAGCTCCACTTCTAGAACATGTTAGTTATTTCCATTATCAATATTTAAAACATTTCCAAGAACTATAATTCTCATAACCAATTCCATGAAAAGTATTTCTCATGGGAGAATCTTCTTCCTCAATCTTGAGCTTTCCCCTTGTTGGTTGGAGTTGGACCTTAGGGATATCAAAGAAGGAAATATGAAACCTAAATAGAAACATGTGGTTTCTCCTGTGAAATGAAAAGCTACCCAAATATTGGGAATCAAAGTAGATCCCATGTAAATAAAAACCAAAATGGTGACAGTCAATTTGACAATCCTCCTCCTTCTCTCAGAGAGAGATTTTGATCCCTTAAATACCATGCAATCCATTGTTTGTCGAAGCAAAAAACGGATCACAAAAAAAAGAAGTATCAAATAAAGAACATATCTAACCCTAATAATGTTAAGAATGGAACTGAAAGTAATTTCAAGGTATTTGTCAAAATTTGATACAATATATGAATCTGTATACTTCCCAAATAGAATATAACCTGATATTGCATTAGATTAGTAAACCAAAACATTGATCACTATGGTGATCCTTCCAACCCTATTCATCTTGGTAGGGGTATTTGCTCATGTAGGGGCTTTGATAATTTCTATGATAGGTATTCAAAATGGCACAATATGAGGATTTTTTGGGTGCACACATAGTTGTCAAAAATAGGATACAAAACTCTTATGCACAGCATGTTGTTCACTTATACTAGTGGATATCTGCTTGGTGAGACCGAATATCTCAAGTGTTTTTTTCTTTTAGTCAAATGGGGTGAGCTACTATACACTGTGCTTATAATCGGTGACTTGAGATTCAGATTCTCTTATATATGCATCAACTTAGCTCATCTCTGATACATCTGTTGATAAATAAGTTTACCCAATTCCATTGAGGTAAAGGTAAAGGGATGTAAAAAATTTGACAACAAGTCTGGTAAAAAACCCGATGACCATGAAGGTCGAAAAACTGACGATGCTTCAATATTTCAAAAACAAATCAGACACAACAGTACTTTTCATCATTGCAATGTGACAAAAAAAAGTACTTTTTCGTCAGATGTCATCAGATTTTGGGATCAAATCATCTTGTGTTTTATGTAGCATATTATTACGAGTGTTTAAACAACAACTTATTCAGAAACTACAAGAGATGCCCAATTAACTATGGTTTATCATATACCATAGCAGAGGTTTGGTATTACCGAAGAAAACTCCAAACCAGACACATAGTACTATTGGTGACATGCAAGAAAGTGAATTGGTATGGTTTGGGCACTACAAAATGAGAACGCATTATGTTTAAATTCAAGTTACGTTTCCCTCCCTTGTGAAATTTAAAACCACGTGTGCCTTTCAAAACATCATTCTTGGCTCTAGATGCCTAGAAGCATATTCTAGTGGATAAGGCCTAGGTTTCCTCCCCTTATTATATCTAAGGTCCCAATATAGATACATAGTACTTAGAAACTCCTAATGGTTCATAGATGCCCATTTAAATGAAAATTTTCAACTTGAGAGGTCATCTATGGTGATTCAAGGTGTCATTCATGGACCTTGAGCCCTAAAAATTGGTTTACAGCCTAAAATTAAATCTTTCTGTACCAACCATGATTAACACCTTATCCTTCATATATAATGCTAAAAAAATCCTAATCATGGCCATATCCCAACTTAAAGGTTGAGAATACCCTTAAGAGACCATGTGTGTTTGTTTGAGGTGTTTATATTGGCCCTATATCTCTATAGGATTCCTTTAGGGCCTAAGGACTAGGTTTCCTCCCTCAACCATGTCTACGGATATGTTCCTAGTGCTAAAATCATTCTAATGCACTGAATATTCACTCTTATATGCAAAAGATCACATACGGAGGTCCTATATGTAGGTTGGGTTCCTTGTTCATGGACCTCGATCCTTAAGAACTACCTTTACAAAATAATTCTTGGCTTTCCTCCCCTAAGCATGGTCAAGGAACTATGACCCATACTTATTTCTTAAAGCCTCCTAATGGTGTCCATATTATAACACAAAGAAAAATTATGCTCTTGGGAGGTTAGGCATGGTTGTTTGAGGTGTTCTTTTTTTATTATGCGAAAATATTACTATTGGTCCTAATTCTTGATTATGTGAACTATTGTTTTTATGCATTTCCTTAGCCATGCACCAAACCCATTTTTTGTGGTTCTCCATAAAGCATGTGTGTTTTGCTTGTCCATAATGCATGCACTTGTTTCTTCTCCAAAACGCGTGTGTGTTTTGATTCTATAAAATGCATGCACGGTTTGTAACTATAAAATGCATGCATGTTTTGGTTAGCCTAACCTACGTGTCATATGGAATTTCAGTCTCAGGCTTAACAAAAGAAAGAATTACATAACGAGAGTGTGTTTTATTTTTATGTATCGTGAGTGTGTTTCCTAAAAGTAGTATTGCATCTAAAAGGTACCTCATCTTCTTGCACACACCCTTAACTCAACATAAACCAATGTTATACCACTTTCCTATAACCTTTAATCACTATTAATAATTGTGGTATGATATATACATTTAAAAAATATTCAAATTAGGGTAAAGGGATTAGACAAAAGGATTGACCCACCATAATCTCTTTGCTATCAACTATTCTCTAATTATAATTGTTTTGAAATAAAAATGTACATGGATTAGTGTAAATAAGTTGAGGAATAAAAATATAATTGTTTTGAAATAACTGCATAGTGTAAATAATAATAAATTTGAGCCCGACGGGCTAGCTCAAGTGGTTGAGTGATGTAAGTTGTGAGCAGAAGGTCTCGGGGTCAAATCCATGGGTGGCTATACATTGATATATAAGGGCCTCAATTGTACGATCATTATGGATCTATTTACAATTCATGTGAAGCAGGGTCATCACAAGGAATCGTATTAAGATACAAACATTACAGGAAATTAAGTTGTCATTTGTATATGAAAAGATTGAAATGCATCAATTTGTTAAACATATTGAGTATGTGCAAGGAATGGAATTTGACCATGATAATCATATCCTATATTTATTCACCCACCTCCACATGTTGATCTCATTTTGGATCAGTTAATGTCATTAAACTAGATGAATATCTTATCTCCCTGTTGCAGATGGTTGCTTACCCAGATTCCAAAAAGAGAAAAAATTATGTTGACATATATGAAATATTGCCTATCAACGAGATTATCCAATGCTTGGTCCACGAAAGGAAGGATAAAATTATCTGTTTTGGAAAGTTAATTATTTTTAATATGTTCCCTCCATTTTCAAACAAGGAATACAAGCAAGGACTTCAACATACGTATACCCTCGCCTTCTTCATAATGGTATTTGCAATTTCCAAACAAAAAACTATTTGTAGGTAAAATATTCAAGTTAGCTCCAATTTTATTTATAAACTGCAGCATGTAATTGTGTTTTACTATACCATGTTGGAAAAATTTAACTTTGTAGCAGGTCATGAAACTGGCATGGTAGCTTTAATCAAATTTTCAGAAAAAACTATCATATTGAACTCAATCTCTCATTTGATTATGATATGGAACCCAATGGTCCATTCTAAGATATGCTTTTAGTTAGTTTGTATTGGTATGTAGTTGTTTCATTCTCAGGGATATTGACTCAATAAATATTAAAATTATCCACATATCAAATTATTGATGTATGCCAAGGAATCAAAGTTCACATTTCTCAAGTCAACTTGAACTTGTTAAATTAGAAAAATTCATGGCATGCAATCATGATATCCAAATTGCACTAAAGAAGGAACACCAAAAGGCTATCACAAAAGGTAAGCATTCATCTAAACCACATAGAAGGCCATACACATGACAAAATGTTGATGTCAATAAGTAAACAACCTTGTTCATGTGTATTTCAAGGAAAACTGCATGTAGTACATGTTTTTGAAGTCTGGTGTGATATGAGAACCCATTACCCAATTGAAGGAAACAATCTATTAGTCTAAAACCTAGGTCTATTCAGTAAATTTTTCAAGATTTACCTCACACCTAGAGATTGGGATATCGAACAAAGAAGAGTATTATTCATTTGTAACAAATCCTAGCATGGTGGACATTACATAACAAGGAAACAACTCAAACAACTAGAAATAATATATATAAACCTCCAAATTCAACAAAACATGGCCAAACCAATTCTGGCAAAATATGCTACATCAAACAAAGGTTACAAGTCTCTATAATGACATTTCAAACAATGCTACCCAATTAACTACGCATTCAAATACCGATTGCAAATTTTATTTACAAATGACTTTATTAAATGTTTTTCTGTAAGTATCTACTACCATGTAACTTGTCATAATTTAAAGGACTTCCTCTTGTTTTAAGATGATCAATTCATAACTCTATAATCAGTTCTAGTTTGAAAATTTTGTATTTTCAACTCAGTTTCAAGTTTAGTTTTTCATGCGAAGTTTAATGCCTAAACCCCATGATTGTAACATCACATCACATCCATGAAAAATGACTTTTTCTTGAAGCACATGGAAATTTTTCTACTTTTTAACAACTCAGAAATTTATGGCAACCATATATTCAAACTCAAAATTTTAATGATAGACATACACACATAAACTGGACTCAGTTATTTTTTAATAAATTGGTCTAGGATAAAACCCTGAAGGGAAAAATTGTTCAAAGAGAGATTTTTCTTTATTTCAGAGAAAAATTTAACAAAATTACAACAATACTTACCTCAACCAATTTATTCTCGAAATGTGTTCCAAACAATCTATGTATGGCCTACTAAAAATTTCAGGCTTTCTCCTCAAAATCTTAGTCGACAAAACTGTTGTATAGCCTCACACGTGCGGCCTCGAAAAACATGCAAACTCAAGACTAAGTCAGTCCCTGAACTTTTCCTCAATTTTTTTGCAAAACGACAGTATAGTGCATCTAGATTCATATTGTACTAACAACATTGAAAGCTACTTATCACCTCAAAATTTGTGTTGTACTCTATCTAGAATTTCATGTTGTTCTACAGTCTGGTCTTGTATGACCTACCTAGAATTTCATTTTGTTATATGATATGATACTAAATGGGCTCACATTCATTTTGATGTTATTTATTGTTGTTGTATGGTACATTGAAAATCATTCCCTTCACCTTGGAATTCGTGCTCATACTCAACTCTCTCAATTTTTGTGCAAGGGTTTTACCTCTCTCTCTATGAAATTTGATTTCTCTTCTTGCTCTCTTGTTCTCCAATTCTCATGGATAAAAAATGAATCTCTTCTCAATGCCTTTCCCTATTTTTCTTTGAGGTAACCACCTCCATCAAATCAATGGATATGATTAAAACTTTCCTAGATGAGATCTAGGTCCCACATTAATTGCTCCACTTTTCTCATTAAATGATTTAAATTCACTTCACTTAAATATTAATGAGAAATTAAATATTTACCCACTTTTTTAATTCTCATAAATTCAATTTATTAATATAACACTCAAACCTCCTTTATAAAGTGAATTTATAAAAATAAAGCACATTACACTTCCACTTTTTAATGTCCTTGTCCACCTTAAGGAATCGTAAGGTGAAAAACGTTTACTTGGTACTTTTTCAACACTAAATATTATGGAGGAAAGTGTTCTTCACCACCCCCATCTTATGTCTGAAGTGAATATGATCCCCTATCCCCAAAGACTTCATTAGGATGTTAGCCACCTACTCCTCAGTAGATATGTATTGTAGCTCCAGAGCACCCCTCAGAACATAATCTCTAATGAAATGATATATGATCTCTATATGTTTATACATGTCATGGAATATTGGATTCTTAGAGACCCTAATGAAACTGTTATTGTCATAGTATATAATTGCATGCCTCAAATCCTTATCAAACAATTCAACCAACAACTTGCGAAGCTACAATGCCTCGCAACTAGCCTTCGTGACTTCCATATACTCAGCATCTGCAGATCTCAAAGAAACAGGCCTTTTCTTTCTACCGAAACCATGACACAACTGTCGATCCCAAACTAAAGGAACAACCAGAAGTTCTCGTCTATTCTGATGCACTTCCTTCCCAATATGAATTTTTGAAGTCAATCAAACCCACTCCATCTGACCTCATGTAGTCTATACCATAGTCTGTTGTCCCAGTAAGGTACCTCAACACATGTTTCATGGATATCTAGTGCACTCTCCTAGGCTCTAGCATGAATTTGATGAGAATATTCACTACAAAGCATATTATGGTCTAGTGTTAACCAGATACATCAAATACCCTATGAGATGACGGTAATTTAAGGTAGGATCAATCAACTCTCCCTCAAAAGCACGAATCTTTTTCTAGTTGGTGATCATATGTGTGGACATAAGTATACAACCCTCCATTCAAAATATATTTAGAACATCAGCTGCGTATTTTCCTTTCCCTGAGAAAACATGTCCATCCCCCTACCAAACCTCCATACCCAAATAGTAGTGCATCATCTTGAGATAAGACATCTTGATATGTGAAGAAATATCTCTCTTGCAAGTTGCAATCGGGTTCTCCTCTCCTATGATAAACAAGTCATCAATATATAGAATAAGAATGAGTGGATAACCTCCACCCATAATGAAATATGGGTTGGGATTAGCCTCACTCTTCTGAAACCCAATCGACAACAAGTAAGATTCAATCCTAGAATACCAAGATCAAGGAGCTTGCTTCATTCCATACAATGCCTTTTTCATCTTACACAAATGAGAATATCTCCCATGAACCTCAAAGTCATGTGGATGCTCTAGATACACTTCCTCCCATATAATTCCATTGAGAAATGTGATCTTCACACTCATCTAGTAGATCTTCCAACCCATCTCTACAACTATGGAAATCACTGATCTAATCAAGGAATAATGAGAAACTAGAAAAAATGTCTTGTCATAGTCAACTCCCTCTACCTATGATAATCCATGCACCACAAAATTATTGTTATACTTTTCAATGTTTCCATCTGCAACATGTTTTATCTTGTACAGCCACTTGGAAGTCACAACTGACTTCCCCTATGGTCTTGGAACAACCTTCGACACATCATTCTTCATGATGGAATTGTACTCTTCCATCATGGCATCGCTATAAACTTGATGTGTGGATGCCTCCTCAAATGTAGAAGGATCTTACTCATGTAAGCTAGTCACCATCACCATGTAACAAGAATATCTCTGGGGTGCCTTGCTTTCTTTGACATCTCTCTTGGGTGGCCCCACATATTCCTTAGATTCCTTCATAAGATCCTTACACTAGTACTTGTGAACATTTTTCCCCAAAAAAATCAGCGTTATAGCGATGAATAGGAGCCCATATTTTCATGGAAAAATTATTTTCATAGTAGCCACACTTCGAACTTTTCATCGCTATAGAGACAAAACATAGATGATACATGGTAAGTGTTTCATTTTCTTCAAAAACCTATATGCGTCGTTGGAGCGGCGTATGCTCGTCGAAATAGCAACGTCAATCTGTCACTATAGTCATGAAAGTGTGTTGCAACTAAGAAACTTCTAATTCCATTTGCGTCGTTGGAGCGACAATCTACCATTGTTATAAAGATGTCTAAATGGCGTTATAGCAACATCAATGCATCATTATAGCGACAACATTTTGTCACAGCTAAGAATAAACTAAGCACTCTTTCGTTGCTATATCAATGTCAATGTGTCACTATAACAATAATAGTATGTTAGTATAGCGACATACAAACCGACAAATTTTCCAAACAAGGGACGGATGAGCGTCGCTTTAGCCATGGATTACTGTTGCATAATTTGAACACCCAATTCTATGTCCATCGCTATAGTGACGTTCTCTGTGTATTTTTAAAAAAATATATAGACTTCGCAACAAATATTGTTTTGCATGCGGGACTGGTGACTAACTTCAACAATCTTCCTCAGCAAGGGAATAAGGTAGCCAATCAACTGGTGAACTATGGTAAGGAATCCCGTCGAGGTGTCAATGCTCAGGAGTGGGATGAGGTGACATACATGACCGTCCATACCAGCTATTGAAATGTCACAACCTAAGCCATTCAGTAAAATCATGATCATGCGAGTCGAACAGGACATCGGGCGGGACCGAAAATATAATATGGGCATGTGGTTTATAAGCGAAAGGGAGAGAGGCCATGTGAAGATCCTGTTGTATTTAATTTCACCCAATTCCAACACTCACTTACCATATTTTATAAATATTAGAAGCATGTAGGATCGAGTTGGTAATCTTGGAGCTCTGTGTGAGAATTATGAGGCTCAAACCAAGGACTGTACTGGAAGCATTATGGTTCTTAGTGATGAAATGATGATTTTGATGGGGAATCTTCTATTTAGGACAATGAGCTATGCAGGTAGTTGCAACACTAACCACTTGAATTATGCTTTTTATATTAGCATATTTTCAGGCAAAAGGAAGGTACGTATCTCGGTGAAGTTGTTGAGTACGAGGATGGAGGGCCAAAAGGGGAAGGGGAAACGCATGGATAGTTATGAGGATGAATATGGGAGGGGTAAATGATACCAAAAAAAGGAGTTATGGGAAGCCCGCATGTATGAGATCGAGCTCCCTGGTGAGATTCAACAACGTGTCAATGATTTTGAGGTACAGGTGTGTGCTGAATTTGATAACGAGCTTCTATAAGAGGAATTCCAAAAGGTGGAGGAATGGATTCTCGACCTAGGGAATTCGATTGGTAGAGCGAGTTAGTATGAGAATACCATAGCTTTGTTCTGGGTCATGAATAATCTTATTGGTCGTGTTGCTTGGGACAATGTTGCAATGAAATATTGGGAAGGTTAGAGGGACTATTGGCATGATGTTGTTACGACTGACATTAAACAATTGAATTTCAAGTTCGACCTGCTTCTAAAATGTTTGGGGTGTTGATTCCACCAGCTCCACCCTTAATTCCAACCATTCATTCTGCAAAGGAGGAGCCTCATCGGGATGGAAATAATGATCTTCCTTATGTCAAGCACTAATCAGTCAAGTTCTTGGGTTCTCTCGTATGATGTGTGTTAGCATTGGCCTACATGCTATTTTCAAATTTGAAGTTTATTATGGTTTTCGTAATATGCATACATTGTACTATTTCAAGAAAAGTGGATACTCGACTATGAAGATTGATATTGTTGGGATTTTTTGGGTGACCTTTTGGTTTCTAAAATGGGATGGGCTGGTTAAATACTATGGCTTTGGGCCTACTTAAGGGTTTATGATTGTAGTTTTTTTTTTACTATTAATATAAGGATCGTCAAGTTACTTACAAAAAAAAATATCAACCATTCACAAATGTAGATTTCTGCAATCATATTTTAGCTAATATCTTTCTTCATTTTACTTCATCTATTTCTATGGCTTCCTACAGGAATTTTTCAACCTTTTGTGCATTTTTGTGGCCATTTTTATGGACCTTCATGCATATGTTTGAGTCTTGCAAACATTTTATAAGGTAGTGTGGGCATTTTATTGGTCCAATGGGCATTTTCAAACTAGTTGCGGGCATTTCTCAACAGGATCCAGACATTTTTCCAAATCAACTGCTTATCCAATTTGTAGGATTGATGTAAAGGTATTGTACACCTTAAATGAATTTACTTGTAGACTGTGTTATGTAAGTGAATATGCAAATCACCTCCTACGTCCTCATAACTGGAACTCCCTAAACAATAAAGGCATCAATGCAACATAATTAGGAAACTTATTAAGAGGATGACTAACCCCCAAAAAAAGAGTTGAGCTCTCCTACTTGCTCTTGTGCCTCTTGTATTCTTTATGTAACATATATGGGTCCTTTGACTAAACTATAAGGAAAATTAGTATATGTATTTGTGCTAGAATTAGAATATACGTATTTGAGTAATTTGGAATCTATGGATCAATATTTGGGGCAGAAAGCTTATTTGCCTTGTCAATGTCTATTGGAGTCTCAAATTCATTTCAACACACACTTTAAATTCAATGTTGAACTGCTCCTTAGAGGCTTTTGTTGGTTTTGAAGGAAGAGAATTTTTCTTTGTATTATTTATTCCCTAGCACGGAGGCCTTGTCTAGCTATGGAGTCATCATCGGTCTCCATAAATCTACAAGCAACAACCCTAACAACTAGGGCATATTCATACCTCTACCACATCCAAACCCTAGACATCTTCATAGGTGTCCATGTAGGCTCCAGACATGTCTGAAAATTCAATGTAGATTCTCAAAGGGATTAGGTTTTCAAAAAGGGAACATCACATTCTTCAATGGTTGCAACTGTTCTATGGAATTAATATATAGAGAAGCATGCCACCAGTTATAACCATAGCTTCAAAAAGAATATCATGATGAAACAATTCCTTTACAACAAATATTCATGAAGCATCCACTTGAACAGAAGCAATTTATCAGTGTGCAGGAGGGAAGGTGTTGCAGCCGCAACAATTTTCCCCAAAAAAAATTATTTTTAGGGCCCCCCTTATCTTTTAGTTTTTTCAGAGGTTTAGAAAGTCTAACTTCTTCACAAAAAAATTTCCCATGACTTGAAAATTTGAGAAATTGAAAGTTTGTGTATTGGATGCACAATTGACAATTCTTCCGATGTGTTGGGTGTGCAGTTGCCTAGCTAGCCGATGTTCCCATTGGAAGCATTCTGAAGTCTTTCTCCGATGTATCGGATAATATTTCATCTATTGCATTAGAATATTTTTTTCGATGTATCAAAAGCTTAGTTCGGAACGGTTCTGATGTACCGGGTCTCCAATTTTCTATCGTTTTCCGATATCCCCCGTAGCTTTGTAAACCATTTTTTCTCCGTATCATTTGTTTCTTTTGGAATTATCTGAAGGCTTAGTTGTTTCTTGGACCATCGTTGCAGAGGCAAAGTTGGATGTTGATCCAATACCTTCCCATAGTCATTTTCGATAACGATGCATGTTAGTTGGTGAGTCTACCAATAGTGGTTTTATATGCTTCAGTGTCATCTGCTTGATCTCCCGGTTGCATTCTTTCGAAGTTGTCCGACGCTTCGCATACACTCACAAGTTCCCTTCCAATACCCGCTTAGTGCTTCTGGTTTTCCCACCCGATAACCTATCCAATCTCGCATTCAAGCTTATAAATCTCGTAGAGGTTATGGATACGGTCATTGTTCACTGTGTTAGTCGCCAGTGGGAACTACGTAGTTATCATCATCTGAGAAAATTGTTTTTCGGTGGACATCGATTTCATCCAAGTCATCCTCTAGGTTTTTCTAGCTAGGATTTCCTCCAATCTTGTTGCTCAGCGTAGTTTTTACTACAGTTTGTTAGGTTTAGGTTATTTGCTTATCCCACGAGGGTTTATTGCAAACTGCGACGCTTGTCTTCTTTATATAGAGTTCTCCCTAGTGGTTTAGCATAGACGTCTTTTACTCAGTTTTGGTTCTTGATTGATTTTTATGTAGATATGAGTTACTCTTTGATAATTGTTGGAAGAACGAGGGCAGGGTACAGAGGAGTGTTTTGTCGTCTGCACTGCTCCCTCTTTCCCTTCACCATTTTATGGCAGGTGTACAACCATCGTTTGAGCGACGTTAGGTTTTCATGGGATGTCGGAGGAGTTTTTTAGCTGTAAGAGAGGATTGGTTTTTGAGATTAGCAGTCCGCAGTTTCAGGATTTTCCCACTGTCAAAATTGATACCCGTAGACATAAGGGCTTAGTGAAAATATAGGGTTTTCCCAGTAGAAGTTTGTTTGCAAATTTGGGTTTTGAAAGCTTTGTGGTTTTGTTAGTTTCACATATAGAAATCCCATTTAGTTTGATAAAAGAAAAGTTGTGCAGCATGCATTTTGATAAGTTGGTAATTTTCTGGTTAATTTTGTTGTTGTTTTTGGTGTATAATTTGCTATGGGTGAGTGGACTAAATCTGTTTTGTATGATCAATACAATCCCAACAGTAGCACAACAATAAGCCTCAGAAGCATAAAAAGAAGGCCCAAGCAACAGAGGAGGAACCAGAAGTTTAAATAATAACCCGAGTCGAGGTTATTTATGAAGACACCGAAGCATCCCTGGAATTTATCCTGAATATAAATGTAGAGAGATATACAGAATGATCTCAAATCAGAGTGTCCCAAAGGTTGGATTCAAGGATTTTCCTATCTATGCCAACATTGAGAGAT
Organism: Pseudotsuga menziesii; assembly: GCA_001517045.1. Taxonomy (NCBI): domain Eukaryota; kingdom Viridiplantae; phylum Streptophyta; class Pinopsida; order Pinales; family Pinaceae; genus Pseudotsuga; species Pseudotsuga menziesii. The sequence continues at coordinate 54,463 of LPNX010078910.1, read as the reverse complement.
CATCCATCATGAAGGTGGCTACCCAACCTGAACCTTTCCCTTGTTCAGAGGTAATAGGATGGATTCTTCCTAGGGAAGATGTGACAAGGATGATATTGGCTAACACTGTTATGTTTCCTATAGCCCAGCCTATGTAGCCATGGCATATAAGTTTTTGACACCACAAATTTATTTGACTGAGGGTTGGTTAAAAGACCTCAATCTAGATGTGGTGGAAATAGTCAAAAGAATGATGATCCCAGGTAAGAAATTCTGTATGAAGCCTTTAGGGGAGTATGAGACAGCAAGCCTATGCACTCCATACAGGTTGATAGCCCTGATGTTGAACAGGATTTTCGGGAGGGCCAGTGGGAAGAACTTCAAAATAGGTTGGGTACCAGTGATATTTTTTGTAGCCACTCAAGGTACCATCTTCAATTGGGAAAACATAGTGTCCAACAGCTTCTTAGCCTGCATAAGTGCAGCACAAGGAGGAGTCTCACAAAATAAAATAGAATTTTATATGAGTTCAATATTGATTGATTGTATTTTACGTACACAACCATTCCCAGCATTGAAATGCCAATGGGATAAAGACCGATCCCCTGTATATGTTGCCTACCAATTATTATGGGCTCACAAGTATTATAGTCACTACAAGAATACTTGTGAGGATTTTATTATGCCATTGTACACATTGATTTTCCTAGTTGAGTGTAATTGTATGTCAGAGGAAGCTTTGAAAGTTGTGCAAGACAACGGTCACTATTATTTGACAGAGGAAGGTTAGTATTTAAGGATTTTTGGTGGGTCAAGGGCTCCTTCCCTTCTACCTAAGTATGTTGCAGACTATCTGGTTCATAAAGAACTAGTAAGACAGTTATATATTGATGGAGTTGGCAAATTCCTATTTGAGAAAAAGAAGGTTGTTTATCGTCCAGTCCCATTTTACATAGGGAGTTATAAGTTTTCAAAAGTAAAAAATGCAGCGGAATTAGTGAAGGAGCTAGAATATTTTCACTTCGGTGAAATAATTTTCCATTGAAATGACTCTGAGAAGAAGGTAGCTGATAATTGTGGCGCAGTGGGGGTACATTTCAAGTATGCAGATTTATGGGATAAAGATGAAGAAGCTTTTTGGAATACTCAGAACATGACATCTTTGAGGAGGAGGTTTAAACAAAAGATAACTACCATTGGCGAAAAGGAAAAAGCTGCTGAGCAACTTAAAAAACAAGAAGAAGAGGCTGCAAAGAAAAGGAAAGAAGAAGCCCATAGATTAGCACATGAAGCAAAAGAGTGGTTGACAGCCAAAGAAGAAGAAAAAAGAAAGACATCGAAAGAGGCTGAGAAGAGAACAAAAGAAGAAAAGAGAAAGACAGCGGAAGAGGCTGAGAACAGAATAGAAGAAGAAGAAGAAGAAGAAGAAGTCTAGAGAAAGTAGAAAGAAAGTGAGGGATTAAGATTAGAAGCTGCTGATGAGGAAAAAGAGAAAGCAAAAAAAGCAGTTGAGGAGTCCCGACAAAAGGCATAAGAGGGATAGGACTATGCTGATCAAGAGCAGACTCGGTCTTATGCTGATCCAGTAGAACCCTCTATTCCATATAGAAGTATAGTGGGAGGAAATCCATTGTCAGTATCAGGAATTGAATTGATTCCTTTTACTCCCACAGAAGAAGATGAAGTGCTTGATCTAAATACTATTTTCTATGAAAAATCCAAAAAGAGGATTGTTAAGAGAATGAACAAGAAGGTGAACACTTGAGGAAAGACGGGAGTGATGGTGATCGAAAAGGCAGTGGTTCATGGTATCAACAAAGATCTGAGACTAATGGCTAGGGATGGTGTAGCCATAGCCCTAGCTACTGAAGATAATGTGGACAGAAAAATGATGGATTTAGAGCAATCCCAAAGAAGGATACATAGTTGAAAGAGACCTTGAAAAGGAAAGAAATGCAAGTCAAAATTTAAAGAGAAAGTATGAAGACATGATTAGTGAGATTGAAGAATCCAAAGTAGAGTGCCAAAGATTACAATCATGTAAATATGCTTTGGTATTATCAGCAAGCGATATAGAAAGAGAGTCTAAGGCTTCCTTAGTAGAGTGTTAAAAACTTCAACAAAGACATCAAGTCTTGGAAGCATAAAGAGATAGCCTGAAATCATCAATTGAAGAATTGATTAAAGAGAAAGGAATTCTAGAGAATAAAGTATCAGAACTGGAAATGCAAAAGACTACTACTGAGGGGAAAGCTAAGCTTTATGAGACTCAGGTAGTAGCATTGGAAAACCAGAAAGATTCATTGGAAGTCTCGTTAAAAGCAACTATGGAGCAAAAAACAAATATTGAGCCTTTGAAGAAGCATGCTCTTACACTTAGAATGAAGATTCATCAGATGCAGCTTCAGATGGCGGAAGAGAGGTTAAAGGTTTAGCAGGTAGAAATAAGTGTTGATGTATATGTAACTTCGGAATGTATTCTTCTATGTATCTTATGTATTGTAACCCAATGTTCATTCTGGGATGTTTGTATTATGTATTTGAGTCATGTGGTCATGCCCCGATGTTTCGATTGGGAGGATTAATAATGTAATCAAGTCATATCAAGTCATTAGGTAAGTCCCCACAGTTTCGGGGCACTTGAGTTATTATACACTAATTAAGGTGTAGGCTCGAGTAGTAATTATTAGGTCAAGCCTACGTGTGAAAATGTAATTCAAGTGAATGGATGAATATAAATAGAGATTGAGAGTCTCTCTATTTGTCACTTGGAATTACATCACTTTCTCTCTCAAGTGTGGCGCATCTTTGGAGAAGGAAATACTTTGGCTTGACAGAAGACAGAAGGCTATTGCTGTGTGGAGAGTGCATCTTACTGTTTTGGGTTTCACATCTTGTGGTGATACTATCTTAGAGGAATTTGCGGGGTTTTCTCCTTTATGGTTTCCCCGAGGAAAAATCTTTGTGTCTCTTGTCTCTTGTGATGTGCTTATGTTATTGCTGTGCTTGTTATTCTCTCAGTGAAAAGATCTTAACATAATGCTAGCTTAAATGTTGAAAAACTAACATGGTATCAGAGCTAACCTGAGAAGAAGACATTGTGCAGCTACAGGAACTAGGGATTCCTATTTTTTGGATCTTCCTCCACAGATTTTCAGCAAAAGTATGCTAGGATGACTCTCCATTAAAGGGTGCATCTTTCTGTCGATGCGGAATTCAATTTCAAGCATTTACAGTTTCGATGTGGAAATTAGGGCTTTCTACAGAAGAGGAATTTTGGAGTGAGACCAGCATAGGATTTTTCTCCTCATAAAAACCTAATTTTAGAGACCTGGATCAAGAAATTTGGTTGGGTGAAACTCCAGGAAAGTCAAACCCTAGTTTGACCCTAAGCTAAGAAAAACCCTAAATACTAAAACTGCTAAGTTTTGGTACAGTCGCTATATTCTGAGATTGGAAAAGTATCAAAAGCTGAAAATTTCAGGGGCCTAAGATACAATCATGATGAATCCTGTGTCCAAAAATCAGACTCTGATTCGCTGTACTCCAGGAGATATGATCTCTCCAAGTTAGGGTTCCAGCCTCTTCCAGAATTCATCCCTAAACAGGACATCTGGGGATATCTGGAATATCTTGAGCTACAGAGGTACAAATGGAATTTCTGAAGATGTTCCAGAAAGGGTACGGAATTTAATTTCGGTGGTACGAATATCAGACTCAGAAGATGAACCCGTGACACGTGGCATGCCGTACAACTTCACTATTCTGAACAGTTGTGTAACAGGTCACCTTGGGAAAAGGATCATAAATCCCAAATGGTGAAACCAATTCTGATGAAACTTGTGGTGTTGGATCCGGGACATGCGAGGTTACCTCAGTGTGAAATTTTAGACATAGAAGATCAGTAATTTCGGAGATATCACAGAAACAGTAACAGGCATTTCTGCAGAAGAAATCAGAAAATTAGGGCTTCCTGTTTCAGGAGCTTCCCTCCACTGTTTTCAGAAAAGGAGTACATTGGACAGATCCATTTGAAGAGATCTATATATTCATCCAATCAGATCTAAAATATTCCAAGTTTTTAAAATTAGGGTTTCTGCGACAAACCCTAGATCAGCGAACTCCAGGACAAGGACAGACACCTCAAATCGGTAACATTACTCATGGAAGTGATGATTGGCTTATAGACAGTGGGGCTTACAAACATATGACGGGATTCTAGGAATCCTTTGTAAGACTGTCAGAACATGAATCACCTCACAAGGTGAAACTAGGAGATGACTACCAACATCCAATAAAAGGTAGCGGGGAATCTTCATACAAGATAGACTCTGGTAAGTCTCTAACAATGAAAGAAGTATTGTTTGTTCTAGGATTTAAAGAAGAACCTTCTCTCCACTTCAGCATTGATGCAAAAGGAATGAGGGTTGCATTCATAGATGGTCAAGTCATCATGTGGCCAAAAAGAAAGACTATCGATGATGCGGTAGTGATTGGAGAAAAAGAAGGAGGATTGTACAAATTGAAGGGCCATCCAGAACAAGCCTTGATCCATGACATAGTAAGAGCCAAATGAGCTTTGGCATAGAAGGCTTGCACATGTGCATTACAAAGCACTACCTATTGCAAGAAAAGTTGTTTGAAGGGAAGAACAAAAATCAAAATATGACCTAAATAAACCAGTTGAAGAATGAGAAGATCCAGAATGCAGAGACCATGCAGTCATAAGAGTCCCTCAAATCAAGAACAACTTGAAGCAGTAAAAGAAGAAGTGAAGAATGTAGAAGTATTGATGGCCACCTTGAATGGCCTCCCAGGATCGTAGGATTCATTCATGTGAGGAATGTGTGCCAGAAGGAAGTGATTACTTTTAGCAAACTTCGAGAAGAAGAAGAAGCTTGACTCATAAGAAGAGCAGAGAAGATGGGGAGCAATTGAAGATCAAGCTCTCACCATCCAAAGAAGATCCCTCAAGCGATGAGGAATATGAAGAAGTCAACTCTTGAAGAACTTCTAATCCACCTTAGCTTTTGGATAAGAAACGATGCTATTATGAATGAAGAAGACGATGAAGCTGAAGGCTCAAGAAGGAGTCTACCCTTGAAACAAATAAAGATAAGTATTCAATTGTCATTTCATTATATTGTTTTGTTATGCATTTGTTTATATTCAATTGATGTATTATGCATGATAGGATGTTTGCATTAATGACAGTATACTACTAATATGCATGTGATGGGTAAGTAGCTCATGGTGCTATACAAATTCTCCATTGCTACTTATCTAGAATGAAACCTCTTTGCTGACATATTGGATTAGTGCACAATCTCAATGTTGTCCTGGTAGAGATGGAAGGCATCTAGAAAGTTTCAGTAGGATATGGATGAATGTTGTATTGGCTAAAGTAGTTGCATGATCATATATTTATGCATAAGAACTTTCCAGTATAAATATTCCTTATGAAATGTTTCTAACCATACAAATGCATTTGACTTGTAGGAAAAACCGCATACATAATCGCCTACAAGCAAAGAAGAATGAAGACTTGTTCTGAAGAGCAAGTGATGACATTTTAAAATAAAGAATAATATGACGAGTGTAGTGACATCATTGATGCAGAACCTTCCAGCCTCCAAGAAGAAAGGGAAGAATAGTTCAAGAAGAATGATGTCAGGGCGTAGTATCGAGACCTGAAGAGAAGTTCATAGTTCCATCATGCAGTAGATGGAAACATCGTGGGATACAAAGCAAGATTCGTAGCATGAGGCTTCTCATGAAAGGAAGGCCTAGACTACGAAGAGACATTTGTAGCCAGTAAGAGTTGAAACACATACATGATGAGATTGATGAAGATATTAACCTTTGCTATAAGGTTGAAGATGCAAGTCTACACACTAGATGATCACATAGAAGATTAGTAGCATAGGAAGCTACTTGTCACTCCGGTACAGAATGTTTCATTGCATAGAGTACAGGAGACAGAGGGAGTATGATGCTCCGTTTCAGAGGGAGTGACTACAGAATATCTTGAGGTTCGACATGGTACAACAGGATGGGCATATTACTGATGACTCCAGGCTTTACTGAGAGTAAAGTGGTTTCCAACCTTTGCTTCAAGGTTGAAGGCAAAAGACCAGTGATGTTCCTGTTATGTGTCGATGGACTATTGTTCTAGGCATGGAAGTGTGGCAGAGTATGGATGGAATCTTCCTTGGACAAGGGAAGTATGCAGTAGAGATCCTGAAGAGATTTGGGATGATGGACTGCATGACCACACCTATGGCATCGAACATGAAGCTATTGAGTGATGCTTCATCCGAGACGGTTGATGCTATGATTTATCGTCAGATGATTGGATCCTTGACGTACTTGAGACCAGATATTTTCTTTGTTATGAACACATTGAGACATGTTCACCTGATGGTTGCAAAGCTTGCAGGGGTACAGTTGATTATGGACTCAAGTACGATGTGAATCAGAAGATTAACCTAGAGGGTTATGTTGATTCATATTGGGCAGGCAGTGCCATCGACAGGAAGAGTACTTCAGGGTGTTGCTTCAGTATGGGATCAGGTGTGATCTCTTGGTTTAGCAGGAACCAATCCTGTGTGGCATTGAGTACAGCTGAAGCAGAGTATGTTGCAGCTTGTTCAGCTAGTTGTGAGGGAGTATGGCTACGGAAGCTACTGTCTGATATATTTGATCTCCAGTTGGATGCTACTTGTATACATTGTGACAACCAGAGTTACGTGAAGTTGTCAGAGAATCCAGTGTTCCATGACAAGTCGAAGCATATCGAGATCAAGTATCACTATATCAGGGATATGGTGCAGAGAGGAGCAGTGAAGCTCCAGTATGTTGCGACGGAGGAACAGATAGCTGATCTATTGACAAAGCCATTGGCTAGGCTGAAGTTGGAGTACTTCAGAGAGAGACTTGGTGTTCTCCAGATCGAGGCTTCCTCCCAGAGAAAGTGATGAGATCCATAGCCATTCTGACATGGTGAGAGGATTGGTTCCTTCCATGGTCAGATGTAAGGGCTGAGCCATTCTGTCATGGTGAGAGGATTGGTTCCTTCCATGTCAGATATGAGTGATGGCCATTCTGTCAAGTAGGACAGATGTAAGGGAAATTGCCATTCTAGGAATGGAGGCACCTGGTCAGTTACCAGGAACACTCAGTGTAGGACTGAGTAGCCATTCTGATGTGATAGAGGGATGTGTTCCCACTTGATCAGATGTAAGGGATGAACCATTCTGTTCATGGCTAAAGGATTTAGTTCCTTCCATGTTAGATGTGAGTGTTTGCCATTCCGATGAGCAGGTCGGATGTAAGGGCAACTGCCATTCTCTAGGAGAATGGAGGTGCCTGGTCAGTTACTAGGTAGCTCAGTCAAGGACTGGGGGCCATTCTGATATGACTGCTAGGATTTGTTCTCGTAGGATCAGATGTGAGTGCAAGCCCTTCCATCAGTGTGGTCGGATGTGTTCCCCTGGGTGGATGTAAGTGCAGAGCCTTTCTGGAGCGACTGAGGGATGTGTTCCCACGTGCTCAGATATAAGTGCTGAAATCTCTCATCACTGTGATAGGATGTGTTCCTGTCTAGATGGGATTCTTCCATTAGTGTGGTTGGATGTGTTCCCCTGGATGGTTGTGCCTTTCTGACGAGCAGGTCAGATTTAAGTGCTGAAATCTCTCATCACTGTGATAGGATGTGTTCCTGTCTGGATGGGAGTCTTCCATAAGTGTGTTTGGATGTGTTCCCCTGGATGGTTGTGCCTTTCTGACGAGTAGGTCATATGTAAGTGCTGAGCCATTTCACAGATGATAGTAGGTGTGTCCTATCATGCTGGTGAATGTGAGTGCTGGGCCTTTCTGATGGTATTGTAGTTTACTACATGATCAGATGTGAGTGGTGGGCATGCCTTTCTGACGAGCATGTCAGATGTAAGTGCTGGGCGAAGACCTACATGAGGGTAGGCCTACAACCAGCATGAAAAAGGGCTGGCTCTGTAGAACTTCCTATGACGAAATAGTACACACATGATGATGATCAGAGGTGATCCAGATCCAGTTATGATGACTCCGAGAGATCTAGATCGAGTGATGATCCAGATCCAGCAGTGGTGATCCAGATCGAGTAATGATCCAGATCCAGTCTAGTGATGATGATCCAGATCCAGTGATGACGTTCTATGACGATCCAGATCGAGAGATGATCCAGATCCAGATAACTTGAAGATGAAGATGACTTGAAGACGAAGATGATCCAGTTGATGCAGAGAAGAACACCAGTGCTGAAAATTGTGTCGAAAGAATACCTTCCTAGTTAAGAGGGAGTGTTGATGTATATGTAACTTCGGAATGTATTCTTCTATGTATCTTATGTATTGTAACCCGATGTTCATTCCGGGATGTTTCTATTATGTATTTGAGTCATGTGGTCATGCCCCGATGTTTCGATCGGGAGGATTAATAATGTGATCAAGTCATATCAAGTCATTAGGTAAGTCCCCACAGTTTCGGGGCACTTGAGTTATTATACACTAATTAAGGTGTAGGCTCGAGTAGTAATTATTAGGTTGAGCCTATGTGTGAAAATGTAATTCGAGTGAACGGATGAATATAAATAGAGAGTGAGAGTCTCTCTATTTGTCACTTGGAATTACATCACTTGCTCTCTCAAGTGTGGTGCATCTTTGGAGAAGGAAATACTTTGGCTTGACAGAAGACAGAAGGCTATTGCTGTGTCGAGAGTGCATCTTACTGTTTTGGGTTTCACATCTTGTGGTGATACTATCTTAGAGGAAGTTGCAGGGTTTTATCCTTTATGGTTTCCCCGAGGAAAACTCTTTGTGTCTCTTGTCTCTTGTGATGTGCTTATGTTATTGTTGTGCTTGTTATTCTCTCAGTGAAAAGATCTTAACATAATGCTAGCTTAAATGTTGAAAAACTAACAATAAGGCTGGAAGAAATTATAAATACAGCTTCATACTTTTTAGATAGGACATAGGATATCCTGGAGTTTCTACAAGGACGTATGAATTGGTTGGAAACAACTAAGGAACCTTTAGCTGATGCACCCATCAAGGACCTAGAGACAGTAAATCTAGAGAATTAGCTAACCGAATTTGGGGGTAAAGCAACAAAGGAATTAGTAAAGACAGTTAGGTGGACAAAGGGTGTTTGTGCATAATTATGCAAGAAATTTCTCATAACTTACAATCATTGTTAGACATCTTCTTATAGAAGGTTAGAAGATTTTCCCGATCATGAAGGGTTTTTGAAGAAATTGCAAGAATGATGGAAAGAGGACGAACAGGCTATTCAGCTGGTCAAACAATTGGATGAAAAGGTGTTGAAAACCACAACAAAAAAGGCAGCAGTAACAAAAATTTATTGGAAGATCAACTTCACCTGATTCCAGCCATAGTGGCGAATATAAAGTCTTAAGCTTCTAAGCATGAGATCACCATCAGATTCCTAGAGCCTTTTGGTTTTGAAACTATAACAACATATGCAAATGTTTGGAAGAAATTTATAAATGATAAAGCTGGGCCCACTTAGTTGGCTTATTCAAATGATTGATCAATTATGTAATATTTTGTATTTATCTTTTTTCTAAGTATATACACTAGAGGACAAATTTTTGTTAAGGAATGGTCAGGGGAAGCCCAAAGGGCAAAGAGGGCACCTCAAGAGTTTTGTTGTTTGTATAAGTATAGGTGAATTAGATATAGGAGGGACCTTTTTTCATGCTATCTTTCGTAAATGTTATTGTAAGAAGAACTAATTCCTCTTATAATAAAAGACATATATTTTTTGTTGGAGAAGACACTATGGAGTCTCAAATGCTTGCCATAGGCTGGTTGAATGTGAACTACTTCTGTTTCAGCTTGTGCTATGAATTGTGAGATCATTCTAACTTATGAATGATTTCATGTTATGATTGTTTTCTTATTTATTTCTAGGAAACTTCTGCAGTATATTTGAGTAATGAATGTTTTAATTGGCAATGAGCTATCACTTTGTTTATATTTCTACTTATATTCGTGTATTCTGAAATATAACAGCTATCTATAATATTCTAAATGCATGTGTTACAATACATTACTCATCATTAATTACAGTATTGCTCCCTAGGGATAGGTTAGATAGAAGTAGTTAGCATTAGTATAGTTTGTTCTTTATTTATGATTTAGAAGTGAAAGAGGTAAGACGAGAGGTAAGAACCTACGCATCACATTGTGACACTCTTCATTATCTCTATCGATTGCACTTAATTAGGCACTTACATATCATACATAAACATAAAACTAAAAAATACTTAAACGGTGGGCCGGACCGCAATTGGTAAAACAAGTTAACTGTTACTTGACCAACGGTAGCCGTACCGTAAACTAGATGGATTCCCCATACCAAACAATAACGAGCTAATTGGGAACACTTATTGGGGAGAATCCCTACTATTGGTTCCTGGGATTTTCCAGGCCTCAATAGTTTTGGTGCTAGAAGGAGGGCCTCCAATGCATGGTTGCACGAGGAAATCCATTTTCTCAAGAATTCCCCACTGGTGACAGTCCTAAGACTAGTATCCCTCAAAGACCTACTCCTAAAAAAAAGGGCACAAGGTATCTCTATCCCATTGATAACGAAGTAGTTGAATATTTAAGGAGAATTACCAGGGTGTATGATTGGAGGGTTTCCCATTATTCTTGCTTTACCTAGAAGAGAGTATCGTAAGAAAGCTCTTCCTTAATTAGAAGATTCAGTCTTGGTGGAAGGCCTTAAAGAATTGGTAGAAACATCCTTGCAAGAAGTTGTCCAACCTCTGAATCAGTTGGGACCAGATTCCCCTCACTGTTCTCCTTTTCAAACCTCGGTCCAGTCTCCTCCCCGATCTCCACTCAGAATCATGGCCAATGTGAATGCAAATCAGCCACCTCCACCACCTGCTTGGAGGGCTAGATCTCCTTTAAACCTGACCCCTCCATTGCATGCTATGCCTCAAAATTTTGAAAAGACACTGCCTAAATTTGAACCAAGTGAAGGAATTATTGTGGATGATCATTTGCAGAGTTTTTATCTGGATTTAGAAGGTTTACAAACAGTAGAACATGAATATGTAGTCTGCAGATTGTTCCCACATACTCTAAAGGGAAAAGCATCTTCATGGTACTTTTCCCTATAGTAAAATTCAATTACAAATTTGAATACATTTGAGAGGTTGTTTAGAAACAAATATGGAATTCAGAAAACTCATGTTGTTTTAATGAAAGGTTTGATTTCCCTAAAGAAATAAAAGAAAGAAAGGGTGCATAATTTCACCCAGAGTTTTGATGCGTACCTGAATAACTTTGATGTAGGTGACAAACCATCTGAGTATGCCCTAATTGAGTATTACACCTCAACTCTTGGGCCTAATCTAGCCATGTTCGTCAAAAGATCAGTTAGGCCCACTTTAGTAGATACTTATGAAGAAGCTGAGAAGGTGGAGGCAAAAATGGAGAGTATATATCATTATCTTGTGCAGCCATAAGAAAAAAATTATGGGAATAGAAAGCCTCTATTATTAACTAAACCTAAGGATGAGCAGTCACAAGAACTAGATGGGGTGGTGAAAATGATGCAGAAATTGTCAAACATAGTAATTGATTTGGAAAAAGAGAAGGAGGCCCATAAACAATACAGAACTTATTATAAAAAGAGAGATGATAATAATCAACCCAAGCCTCCCTCACATAGCCCTTCGGCCATGAATTTGACAGATGTTGGAATGGACAATTTTTGTACATTTCATCAACAGCCTCATTCTGGAAAAAATTGCCCACAATGGATAAATTCCATGACCTTGGTGATGAACCAATTATTGGATTCTAAGTGAACTGAAACCATGGATGAGAATGAGAAAGATCATGAACCAACAAAAACCCAAGAAGATGACACTTTGGTTTTATGGGATTGTGTTTCTATGTTCAATGTAGAGGATGAAGATTTCACTAAGGAAGAAGAAATACCAAAGACAAATGTTACAACAAGAAGTCAAAATTCATTAAAAGAAGATAGCATGATACTTCCCAAGATTAAGAAACTTCGGGAGAACATGAGAAAAATAAAGAATAATACTCCAACTATTAACATACCTAATTTTGTCATTTCAAGCCAGAGTCCCAAGAAAGTTAATATGCCTGTAAATTCTACTAAAAATAAAGTTGAGAATGTCAAGAAGAATTTTATTGAGCATGAAATTGGATATGAAATTGTGGAAAATATTAAAAACTCCAAAGCAAATATCTCCTTGTTTGAAATGTGCAATCTACCCCAACAAAAAGAAAATCTCTTAAAAGCACTTGAAACACCTATGAAGGAACCTCAGAATGATAACCAAGATTATGAAGAGATTGTGAAGTAAGTTTAGGAGGGAAATCTAAATATAGAACTCCATCATTTCTCCTAACTTTTGATATTTTCAATTACAACGTGCACAATTGTTTGGTGGAGTCCAGAGCATCAGTAAATATCATGCCACTTTTAGTTTGCAAACAAATAAATGGCCAACCTAAGCTAACTACAGGCCAAGTTATCCAGATGACAGGAGAAATGGAAGATTTCTTTATCCATTTTTCAGCAGATGAGAGGGTATGTTAGTACATAGACATTGTTGTGGTAGATATCCTAGATGCCTATGGCTTGGTTTTGAGTCAAAATTGGTCAAGAAAATTGGAAGGATATTTTGCATCAGATTGGTCACATGGATGGTTACCTTATAAAGGATGTCAGAACCAAATAAAGGTGTTAAGAGAACCTCAAATGAAGCACAACATAACTCAGTTGGAAGGCAAGAATGAACCGGTCAATTCTGTGTTGGGAAACTATTTTCTTAAGCTAGAACCGAGAAATTACCAAGCTGAAGAAGCCAGCATCATATCAGATATCTAACCCAATATCCTTCATTTTTCACAGGATGATAAGATTGATTGTAAAATAGTATATTTAGTTTTAGATGTAGTTAGTAGTTCAAGTTCAGTAGGAGTAGAGATTGTTTGGATTCTTTATTTTGACGGTTCTAAAGCCCTGCTAAAACCTTGGAAGGATCAGGAGACAGTTGTGTCCTGATTGATTCAAAGAAAAACAAATATTTTATTTCATGTATATTAGAATTTGAATGCAGAAATAACACAGCTGAATACAAAGCATTAGTCTAGGGACTGAAAAAAAGAAATGGAATTAAAAGTAAAAAATATAAAAGTGTACGGGGATTCCGAAATCATTGTTAAACAAGTTCGAAACAAAATTCATTGCACATCACCACATTTAAAGGCTTACCAAAATGAGGTTTGGGATTTATTGAAAAATTTTCATGCATTTAATATTTCTTCAATTCCTAGAGTAAAAAATGCAGCAGTTGAATTGTTAGCTACTTTAGCTGCAAGACTAGTACCTACAAATAACAGATGCTCGATTGAATTTCTTTCCAAGCCTTCTATTCTAGACGATATCCCAATATAAGGGTGTTTGACGATGATCAGCAAATATTTGAGTGTTTAATTAATGATGATACATTTAAAGGATCCATAATAGATGACAAGAAACATCAAGCAAACCTCCATAATGGTAATTTTATTCCTAAAGGAGTCAAAACTCTAGAACAGATGTTCAATCTAAATAACAAGTTCAGAAAACCAGTGAATGTCAAAACACATAGCTCATCTTTACAATTCAAGCTGATAAATCTAGGGATAGAGGATGTAGCCAAATATGTGAATTTGGAAAAGTGTTGTTCACTCAGAGAGAAGAGTTTATTCATCAGTTTATTCAAACTATACGAAGATGTGTTTGCTTGGACCTACGAGGACCTCAAAACTTATGACACCGTAATTATACAGCATGTTATTCCAATCAAAGTTCGAGTCAAACCTTATTAGCATCCTCTAAGAAAGATGGATTCTCAGGTTATAACCAAGTACTAGTAGTAGAAGAATATAGGCCCAAGACCACTTTCAGAACCAAGTGGGGGACTTTTGTGTATAGAAGAATGCCCTAATTTGGACTCATTAATGCTAGAGCAACTTTCCAAAGGGCTATGGATATATCTTTCCATGGTCTGATTGTTCATAGTGTTGTGGTTTATTTAGATGATGTTACGATATTTTCAAAGAAGAGAGAAGAGCATGCATTTCTTTTGAAACATATTTTCGAACGTTGTAGAAAATATGGTATTTATTTGAATCCTAAGAAATGTGTGTACATTGTGACTGAAGGAAAGCTATTAGGTCATGTTATTTCTAGAAAAAGGATCTCAATAGACCCAGAGAGAATTAAAGCAATAGAACAAATCCCTTTACCCCATAATAAAAAAGGTATGCAATCTTTTATGGGGAGGATCAATTTCATGTGAAGGTTTGTGCCATACTTTGCTCAGATAGTCAAACCTTTGCAACAAATGGTCAAGAAAAGTGTGTAATTCAAATGGATTGATTCAGAGAAGGATGCATTTAACAAAATCAAGACATCCATAGCTCATGCACCATCACTCAAAAGTCCCAATTTCGAAAAGGATTTTATCTTGTACACTTTTGCTTCCGATGATTGATTAGCAGTGGTGCTTACATAGAAAGAAGAAGGGGGAGATGAGTACCCCATATCATTTATGAGCACTAGTCTACAAGGGGATGAATTGAACTATCCCACGGTTGATAAACAAGCCTATGCAATTTTTAAAGCAGTGAATCAATTCATACCATATATACTTAAGAACTGCACCAAAGTAATAGTCTCACACGCAGCAGTACGATCTCTTTTTGTACAAAAGGAGTTGGGAGAAAGAAGAGGTAATTGGGTGATTTCCTTGCAAGAATATGATCTAGAATTCAAACCAGCGACCATAGTTAAAGGACAAGGGATCTGTAAATTGATGGCTGAGAGTCAAAACAATGAAGATAACAGTTGGGACAATGAAGCTGAATTACACATGGTGGATGTATGTCCTTTATTCACAGCTCCAGACTCATGGTATAGCGATTTAGTTCATTATCTTCAAGAAGGGTATTTTCCGGAACATTGGAATACCAAGCAAAGAAGAGAATTGCATCTAAAATCAACCTTATATCAGATTATTGATGGAGTGTTGTTTATAAATAAATACAATGGATTTTTCCTTAGATGCTTGGAATGTGAGGATCAAAATAAGGTCATAGAAGAACTACATGATGGACCTGCTAGAGATCATTTTTCAAGAGATACAATAGCACACAATATTTTGAGAGCTGGATATTACTGGCTGACATTGTTTAAAGATGCTCATGCTCACGTTAGGAAATGTGATACTTGTCAAAGGAGCGGTGGGAGACAAGCCAAGGCAGTAGGACCGTTGAAACCAATTATCATCTGAGAACCATTTGAGCAGTGGGGCATTGATGTTATTGGAGAGATCAATCCAAATTCTTCATTGCAGCATAAGTACATCCTAACAGCAACTGATTATTTCACCAAATTGGTAGAATCCATTCCATTACGAAAAGTAAATAAATATGTAGTTATGGATTTTTTGCAAGACCATATTATGACCAGGTTTGGGGTTCCAATTTCCCTAGTTTTTTTATAATGCTTCATATTTTTCATCTATTAAATTGAATGCATTTTCAAATGAAAAGGGAATTAAGCTACACTATTCCGCTAACTACTATCTGCAAGGAAATGGTTTAGCGGAATCTACAAATAAAAAACTCATTAGAATTTTGAAGAAAATGGTCATAGAAAATCAAAGGGGTTGGCATCTAGTTTTGCCTAATGTGCTCTTGGCTGATAGATTCACACCCAAGAAATCCTTAGGTGTGTCACCCTACACTCTTGTCTAGGGGAAAGAAGCTATCATGCCTCCTAATATTCTGTTGCCATCCTCTAAACTAGCCCAAGACTCTAGAGGGACTGATAATGAAATTCTGCAAATTCAAATTCACAATCTACTAAAGTTAGAGGAGTTTAGGTCCAAAGCAAGAGAGAGGTTCAAACATCAACAAGAGATGGTGAAGAGATGGTTTGATAAGCACAAATCCGGGAAAAGGGAATTCGAAGTAGGTGATTTGGCTCTTAAGTGGGATCACCCGCATGATGAGAAGGGAAAGCACACTAAAATTCAGCAATCATGGATACGCCCTTTCAGATTGCGGAGAAAATAGGCCCCTCAACTTACAAATTGCAAGATTTACAGGGGTGGGAGGAGAATTTTCTAGTAAATGGTTTAGTTCTCAAACCATATGTTTCTTAAGGTTTTGACTTTTCTTTTGTACATAAATAAATGGTTTTATTTGTTTTTTTGGCTTTGCCTAGATTAGTTTTAGTTGATTTACTTTTTATTTGCTCAAGATTTAATTTCTTGTAATTTTGGCTTGCTTTATGTTTCAATAAATCAACACAACTTTTGGTTTTGGAGTTCATCAGAGTTCTGGATAAACTAAAAATATTTGATCAAAGATTGCTTGCTATTTACACATACATAATACTTAAGGATTTTTTAAGATGAGCAGACTATCTGAGTAGATTATGAACACATTGAAGTCCTGTTTAATCCCTGTAAAATAACTAAGGACAAAAAAGTCTAGAATACTATTTTGGGGCTCCATTCACTTCACACTAAAGACTGTCCTAGGAGGCTAACAGCAAAGGACCCATGGAAAGGAAGCAGGGTAAACAATTGTATTATATTTAAATGATCCCATGCCACAAATGAAATCCAAAAGGATAAGAAGAGTCAAAATCTCCCAAGAAGGAAACATATATCAAAATACATACTGAACAAAATCAGTTTGAATAAGATTGCTCAAAAGTTCTTCTCCATCCGTGAGTTGAAATCAAAATGTCTCTCATACAAAAGGACACTATGGATAGAGGGACCTAAACTAAAATTCAAAAAGAGAGCAATCGGGGAGGACTAAAAAGGACAAAAGTCCAGAAGCATCAAAAGAATGCAAAATGGCATGGGAATGAGGAACAAACGAATATATATATTCACCATCTGTTACAATCCTGTGGTGTCTAAGTTGGAAGCTATCCAAAAGAAGAGGTAAAATAAACTTCATATCTTAGGCCTTAAAAGAATTATCGAGACTATGAAAGCCTAGTTCCCCTTTCTTCAATTTAGACAATCATCAATTTTTAAAGTTCATAAATCTTGTATTCTAGAAATCCAGATATCTTAAAGAAATCTAATAAAGTGATCTAACAGGATACCATCAAAGCAGTTTGTTTTCTCAAAAGGTAAGTTGTTCAGAGATTTGTGTTCATCAGGTAGTCACTAATTGTTGCAGCTGCAACAATTTTCCCCAAAAAAAATATTTTTAGGGCCCCCCTTATATTTGAGTTTTTTAGGAGGTTTAGAAAGTCTAACTTCTTCGCAAAAAATTTTCCCATGACTTGAAAATTTGAGAAATTGAAAGTTTGTGTATCGGATGCACAGTTGACAGTTCTTTCGATGTATCGGGTGTGTAGTTGCCTAACTAGCCGATGTTCCCATCGGAAGCGTTCTAAATTATTTCTCTGATGTATCGGATATCATTTCATCTATTACATCGGAATATTTTTTTCGATGTATCGGAAGCTCAGTCCAAAACGTTTTCGATGTACCGGGTCTCCAATTGTCTATCGTTTTCCGATATCCATCGTAGCTTTGTAAATTGTTTTTTCGATGTATTGTTTGTTTCTTTTGGAATGATCCGAAGGCTTAGTTGTTTCTTGGACCAACATTGTGGAGGAAGAGTTGGATGTTGATATGATACCTTCCCGTAGTCATTTCTGATAACGATGCATGTTACTTGGTGAGTCTATCGATAGTGGTTTTATACGCTTCGACGTCGTCTGCTTGATATCCCAGTTGTGTTCTTTTGAAGCCATCCAACGCTTCATGTACGCTCACAAGTTCCATTTCGATACCCACTTAGCACTTCTATTTTTCCTGCCCAATAACTTATCCAATCCTGTGTTCAAGCTTATAAAGCCCGTAGAGGTTATGGATATGGTCATTGTTCACCCTATTAGTCACCAGTGGGAGATGTGTAGCTGTCGTCGTTCGAGAAAATCATTTACCAATGGACGTCGCTTTCATCCAAGACATCTTCAAGGTTTTTCTAGGTAGGATTTCCTCCAATCATGTTGCCCAGCATTGTTTTTATTGCAGTTTGTTAGGTTTAGGTTATTTTCTTATCCCGCGAGGGTTTATTGCAAAGTGCGGCGGTCATCTTCTTTATATAGAGTTCGCCCTGGTGGTTTAGCATAGACATCGTTTACTTAGTCCTGATTCTTGATTGATTTTTATGTATCCATGAGTTACTCTTTTCTAGTTGTTGGAAGAATGAGGGCAGGGTACAGATGAGCGTTTCACCGTATGCACCGCTCCCTCTTTCCCTTCACCATTTTAGGGCAGGTGTGTAGCCATCGTTTGAGCAACATTAGGTTTTTGTGGGATGTCGAAGGATTTTTTTAGTTGTAATAGAGGACTGGTTTTGGGGATTAGCAGTCAGCAGTTTCAGGATTTTCCCACTGTCAGAATTGATACCCGTAGACATAAGGGTGTAGTGAAAATATAGGGTTTTCCCAGTAGAAGTTTGTTTGCAGATTTGGGTTTTGAAAGCTTTGTGGTTTTGTTAGTTTCACATACAGAAATCCCATTTGGTTTGATAAAAGAAAATTTGTTCAGCATCCATCTTGATGAGTTGCTAATGTTTTGGTTAATTTTGTTGTTGTTTTCTGTGTATAATTTGCAATGGGTGAGTGGAATAAATCTATTTTGTATGATTAATACATGCCCATCATTAGCACAACAATATGCCTCAGAAGCAGAAAAAGAAGGCCCAAGAAACAGAGGAGGAACCAGAAGTAGAATTAATAACCCGAGTTGAGGCTATTTATGAAGACACCAAAGCCATCACTGGAATTGATTCTGAATATAAATGGGGATAGATATACAGAATGATCTCAAATTAGTGTCCAATGGGTTGGATTCGAGGATTTGCCTATCTATGCCAACATCAAGAGATCATACATCATGAAGGTGGCTACCCGACCTGAACTTTTCCCCTATTCAAAGGTGATAGGATGGATTCTTCCTAGGGCAGATGTGACAAGGATGATATTGCCTAACACTGAAGGGAAATGTTATGCTTCCTATATCCTAGCCTATGTAGCCATGGCTTATAATTTGTCGACATCACAGAATTATTTGACTGAGAGTTGTTTGAAAGACCTCAATCTAGATGTGGTGAAAATAGTCAAAAGAACAATGATCCCAGGTAATAACTTTTGTATGAGGTCTTCAGGGGAGTACGAGATACCAAGCCTATGCACTCCATGTAGGTTGATAGCCCTGATGTTGAATAGGATTTTCGGGAGGGCCAATGGGAATAACTTCAAATTAGGTTGGGCACCAGTGATATTTTTTGTAGCCACTCAAGGTACCATCTTCAATTGGGAAAACATAGTGTCCAACAGCTTGTCATCCTACATAATTCCAGCACTAGGAGGAGTCTCCTAGAAGAAAACAAAATTTTATATGAGTTCGATCTTGATTGATTATATTTTATGTACATAGCCATTCCCAGCATTGAAATGCCAATGGGATAAAGACCGATCCCCTGTATATGCTGCCTACCAATTATTCTGTGCTCACAAGTATTATAGTCACTACAAGAATATTTGTGAGGATTTTATTATGCCATTCTACACATTGATTTTCGTGGTTAAGCGTAATTGTATGTCAGAGGAAGCTCTAAAAGTTATGCAAGACGATAGCCACTATTATTTGACAGAGGAAGGCTGGTATTTAAGGATGTTTGGCAGGTCAAGGGCTCCTTCCCTTCTACCTAAGTATGCTACAGACTATGTTAGTCATAAAGAAGTAGTAAGACAGTTATATATTGATGGATTTGGAAACTTCCTATTTGAGAAAAAAAAAGGCTATTTATCCTCTAGTCCCATTTTACATAGGGAGTCATAAGTTTTCAAAAGTAAAAACTGAAGCAGAATTCGTGAAGGACCTAGAATATTTTCACTTCGGTGAAATAATTTTCCATTGAAATGACTCTGAGAAGAAGGTAGCTAATTATTGTGGCGCAGTGGGGATACATTTCGAGTATGCAGATTTATGGGATAAAGATGAAGAAGTTTTCTGAAATGCTCGAAACATGACAACTTTGAGGAGGAGGTTTAAACAAAAGATAACTACTTTTGGTGGAAAGGGAAAAGCTGTTGAGCAACCTAAAAAGCAAGAAGAAGAGGCTGCAAAGAAAAGGCAAGAAGAAGCCCATAGATTAGCACAGGAAGCAGAAGAGTGGTTGATAGCCGAAGAAGAAAAAAAGAGAAAGACAGCGGAAGAGGCTGAGAAGAGAAAAAAAGAAGAAAAGAGAAAGACAATGGAAGAGGCTGAGAAGAGAAGAAAAGAAGAAAAGAAAAGAAATGAAGAAGAAGAATTCTAGAGAAAGAAGAAAGAAAGTGACAGATTAATATTAGAAGCTGTTGATAAGGAAAAAGAGCAAGAAGGAAAAGCAGTTGAGGAGTTGCGACAAAAGTCACAAGAGGGACGGGACTATGTTGATCAAGAGCAAACTTAGTCTTATGCTGATCGAGTAGAACCCTCTATTCCATATAGTAGTATAGCGGGAATAAATTCATTGTCAATATCAGGAATTGAATTGATTCCTTTTACTCCCATGGAAGAAGGTGAAGTTCATGATCTAAATACTATTTTCTATGATAAAACCAAAAAGAGGATTGTTAAGAGAACTGAGAAAAAGGTGAAAACCAAACGAAAGAGAGGAGTGATGGTGACCAAAAAGGCAGTGGTTCACGGTACCGACAAAGATCCTAGATTAATGGCAAGGGATTGTGTAGCCACAGCCCTAGCTACTGAAGATAATGTGGACATAATAATGACGGATTTAGAGCAATCTCAGAATAAGGTTACACAATTGAAAGAGACCTTGAAAAAGGAAAGAAATGAAAGTTAAAATTTAAATAGAAAGTATGAAGACATGATTAGTGAGATTGAAGAATCCAAAGCAGAGTGCCAAACCTTACAATTAGACAAAGATGCTTGGTTATTATCAGCAAGCAATATAGAAAGAGAGTCCAAGGTTGCCTTGGCAGAGTGTGAAAAACTTCAGCAAAGACATCAGGTATTGGAAGTGGAAAGAGATATTCTGAAATCATCAATTGAAGAATTGATTAAAGATAAAGGAAGTCTAGAGAATAAAGTAGCAGAACTAGAAATGCAAAAGATTACTGCTGAGGGGAAATCTAAGCTTTATGAGACTCAGGTAGTAGCATTGGAAAACCAAAAAGATTCACTTGAAGTCTCATTAAAAGCAGCTATGGAGCAGAAAACAGATATTGAGCCTTTGAAGAAGCATGCTCTTACACTTAGAATGAAGATTAATCAGATGCAGCTTCAGATGGCGGAAGAGATGTTGAAGGTTTAGTAGGTAGAAATAAGGCTGGAAGAAATTATAAATACAGCTTCATACTTTTATACAGGACACAAAATATCTTGGAGGTTCTACAAGGACATATGACTTGGTTGGAAACAACTACGGAACATTCAGTTGATGCACCCATCAAGGACCTAGAGATAGTAAAGCTGGAGTATGAGCTAATCGAATTTGGGATTAAAGCAGTAGAGGAATTAGTAAAGATAGTAAGGAGGACAAAGGGTTTTTTTGTAGAATTCGGCATGAAAGTTATTGTAACTTACAATCATTGTCAGACATCTGCTAAGAGAAGGTTAGAAGAGTTACCTGATCATGAAGGGTTTTTGAAGAAATTGCAGGAAAGATGGAAAGAGGATGAACAAGCTATTCAGTTGGTCAAAGGATTGGATGAAAAGGTGTTGAAAAATGCAATAGCACAGGCAGCAGTTAGCAGTCATTTATTGGAAGATCAACTTCACCTGATTCCGGCCAGAGTGGCGAATATAAATTCTCAAGCTGCTAAGCATGAGATCACGATCAGATGCCTAGAGCCTTCTAGTTTCAAAACTATAATAACAAATGAAAATGTTTGGAATAAATTTATAAATGATCAAGTTGGGCCCACTTAGTTGGATTATTGAAACGATTGATCAATTATGTTATATTTTGCATTTATCTTTTTTCTAAGTATATACACTAGAGGACAACTTTTTGTTAAGGAAGGGTCAGGAGAAGCCCAAAGGGAAAAGAGGGCAGCTCAAGAGTTTTGTTGTTTGTATAAGTATAGGTGAATTAGATGTAGGAGGGACCTTTTTTCATGCTATCTTTTGTAAATTTTATTGTAAGAAGAACTACTTCCTCTTATAATTCAAGGTATATATTTTCTGCTGGAGAAGGCACTGTGGAGTCTCAAATGCTTGCCATAGACTGGTTGAATGTGAACTATTTCTATTTCAGCTTGTGCTATGAACTGTGAGATCGTTCTAACTTACGAATTATTTCAGGTTATGAATGTTTTCTTGTTTATTTCTGTGAAACTTCCGCAGTATATTTGAGTAATGAATGTTTTAATTGGCAATGAGCTATCTCTTTGTTTATCTTTCTACTTATATTCCTGTATTTTGAAATATAACAGCTATCTGTAATATTCTAAATGCACGTGTTACAGTACATTACTCATCATTAATTATAGTATTTCTCCCTGGGGATAGGTTAGATAGAAATAGTTAGCATTAGTATAGTTTGTTCTTTGTTTATGATTTAAAATCGAAAGAGATAAGACGAGAGGTAAGAACCAGTGCATCACATTGTGACACTCTTCGTTATCTCTATCGATTGCACTTAATTAGGAACTTGCATATCATACATAAACATAAAAATAAAAAGTACACTTAAACGATGGATCAGGACACAACCGGTAAAACAAGTTAACCATTCAATTGACCTACGGTATCCAGACCGCAAACCGAACGAATTCCTGGACGGATTCCCCATACCAAACAATAACTAGATTTCCTCAACAGAAGGAAATCTCCAAAACCCTAATTTCAATCCTCTGGGAACTAAGTAAATATTGAAGCTATATTGTGTGATCATTTAACCAACAAGAATAGAAATAATATTCCCATCATTTACATGAGAGAATGGCAAACTTAGTAGAGATACTCATGCTTCGATTTCATATAATCACCCTTCAATAATACATAGAAACAATAATATATCATGCAAAATATATGTATCAATCCATTTCAAAGGATTTCCACCCACTATTCAAACTATGAACATAATTTGTTTAGGGTCGACTGAAAGAGGAGACCAGTCCTCATTATTAGTGGGTAACATATGGAGGTTGGTGAGTTGTTTGAGACTAGTTATTTTACCCTAGAATTGGAAAGGTCAAGGATCCATAGAGATGCCCATGTTTATGCCACTAACATGGTGGAAAATGAGCAAGAGAAAAATTTATGCTAGTAGATTGAAAATGTTGGCCAAGGATATGGAACATACTGTGTTTCCAACAATTTTTTCTCAAACAACTAAAATCGGGACATCTCATTTACTTGTAAAAATGATATATGCACCCATTTGCATGGAATCATGTGGAACAATTCTTGATTTTTATTTTTCAATTTATGGAGGGAAGATAAGTGCAACTCTCATACATGCAAAGGATTATAACTTATGCATGGATTAAATTAAATTTTTGGGGATTTTATTGGGCACTGATAACAGACCCTGAGTAACCCATGCCAAGATGAAATAAGCATTTAAGGGAAGCTTAAATGTTGTATCAATGAAATTGAAAAGCGTTGAAGGTGGGAATTGATTGAATGCATTTATGAAGGTGTGTAAATGTAGGCTCCTAGTGTTTGGGTGGTTTCCACTTCCACATGGAAAATGCAACAGAGATTATCAAAAATACTATAATTTTAAAAATTATGGGATTTTGCACCTCTCTGCAACAGAACCATCCCTATAAATTTGGGCAGCCTAGGAGTCATGTATAGAATAGTAAGGGGAAAAATTATAAATGTTTTAGGGAAGAACAGACATCATAGATAACAAATATCCAATGTTAACATACCTACCGGACACAAAGACCCATTCCTAAAACTTTGGGAAGCCTTGAACCCATTCTTGAAACTTTGAACAGCCTTGGAGTTATGTTCATATGTGTATAATGGAGATTTCACGTTTCATCTAGTGAAGCAAACCAACATCTTGGAATAGAATATAAACAGTAAATGTTGACATATGGGGTACAACATAGACAGGAAACAAAAAAAAATGGAAGAAAACTCTCTTGGCTTCCAAGATCTTTCTAATTTTTCTATAGTGTTTAGGACCTAGGTAAGTCTGTTAAAAAATCCAAATAGAATAATCTAGTCTCACTAGTTCTCTGCATTGAATCAACTAGACTTAACAGTATGTTATAAGTTGATAAGCATAAGAGAATATGCAAAATAGTCAAGATGTAGTAGTGTCAAACAATATGTGACCTTCTAACAACTGTATTGTTTTGTGTGCAGGGATCAAAGGTATGGCCCACAGAGACAAGAGCTAGGTTTTAAGTAAAGAGGGTTTCCATTGTAAGGGAATCCCTAAGGTATCATTAAAGGCCACACAATGTAATAAATGGGCTTTCACTAGAATGAGAGGAGGGTAAAGGACTGTCACCAATATGAACAAGGATGTAACAGCCTTAGGGAAGATTCCCAAGGATGTAGTGTTGAAGGGAAGGAAGGGCGAGGATACTATCATCTTGTAGGGTGATCAAGGGGGTATAATGAGGATGCTACAGTAGCTCAACAAAAGGGTAAAGGATTTTGCTATAGAAAAAGTAGAACCGAGTTACTGGTTGGATTGTGACTGTGACTGTGACTGTGACTGATTGCAGCATCCAGTGTTTGTCCATGATTGTGACGAGTCTACTAGAAAGTGTCTAACTATGTTTGGGGTTGAGTATCACTGTTGAGGTCTTTACGCTAAATGATTGGGTCATATTATTATTTGATCTACTTAGCCTCAATGCCATATCAAAGGAATACAAATTTTTGACATGATACCAATAATGGTTAATGCAATATACATAGGAAAAAATAGCTTGGGTGCATTTCTTGGACTGAGCCACTAATGTAGCGCATTATATGTCAATAAATATTTCTTTTTACTCCCACTATGTAAAAAAACAGAATGGTACAGTTTTCTACAGTATAATAAAATTATGTCATTTTTGTGGAAAAAAATTACCATACCTCAATATCCTTCATGTCGATCATGTCCCATAAACAATGAGATACAATAGCCATTAAAGAATTGAAAAAATATAACAACAATAACAGTAGCAATCTATATCAAATATAAGTTGTTAATGAAAGACAACAATATATAACAATAGCAATATGTATCAGATTTGAAACAATTATATACTCAACATAATTAGATGTTTAGGCAGACCCCCCTTATCCTTAGAAAAAATGCTTCTAAACAGACTTCAACATCTTAGCGTTACGTTACTTGCATGAGACTCAACTAGACCAACATACCTATGAAAGGAGAGATGTCACATCCCCTCCTGCCTTGGAGGAGGAAACGCGGTCATTTCTTCTACCTAAGTTACCCATCTCTTATACTTAATGGATTCTGCACGCGTTTGATGATTCTTCTTTCCTTTTTTTTCCTTAAACCTCTTTCACATCTACACAAGAAATAATTTCCCTCATGCTAAGAATCTAATCTAGACCGTGTATTGATTCTGTATCTTTGCTAAATGTAGAAATATCAAATGACTGAGAAGAACTGCAATGGAAATCAATGGTCTCTATCAGTTCTGCATCTGGAGACAAATCGACGGTGGAGGAGCATCCCACAGAAAATCAACAGTAAGGAGAGCTTCACTTGCGGAATTGAGAAAATATCAAAATTTCACTCTTGCACCCCACATCGTGCATCCCTCATTTGGAACGGCTATTGCGGAGATCGAAGTTGCAGAAATCAAAATATACCATAAGTCATTTCTGCATCCCGCATCCCACAAATTGCGGAAGGGAAATTGTGGAAAGCAGATTTCTCCAAACAACATTTCTGCATCCCACATCCCACAAGTTGTAGAAAGGGAAAATGCGAAGTCCAAACTTCTGCAGAGCGCATTTCCGCATCCCGTATCCTGCAAGTTGCGGAAAGGAAGTTGTGGAAGGAAAAATCTACGGAAATTTGATCTGTTCATGAAAATTTCTAAGTCTAAAACTAATTTTGAGCATTCAGGCCATCACGAATCCGGTCGATCTATCTCCATAACAGCTTAGAAAATTCATTGAAATAAACTTACATACACATATACATCATTCATGAAATATACATCTGCATCAAATACATTCCATTCAAGCATTCATTATATTCATATTCATTTATAAACAAGTACAGTTGTAGGGATTGAAACACAAGAAATAATTATCTTTATCAGAAGCTTGTCCTGCAACCAGCTATGTCGTTGCAACATTCCACCCAACCATAATCTAGTGTGCTCATCAATCTCTCACCAACACTGCCACCCGCAAGCTGGGCATGATTTCTCCAAGGTATAAGGAACACTAGTAGACTCTCTCACATCCAAGGATACAATAAAAATAAGCTAAGATAACACAGTTAGGTTTATCAGGCTTACATAGGTAGTGGTTCACACATAGTAAAAATTCACACAAGACACAGCTAGGCCAACTACTCGTTGGTTTTATTAGGATGGAAAGGAGGTGGAAAGACTGATTGCTAGGCTAGTGATATCAATTCCAGAGCTATGGACACCTGCAACAAATCTATCCTGGATTCTAAAGCATCTGCATAGCCAACATAGGGAATCATTCCATTTTATTCTCCACAGTCCCTCGGGCTATGCCTTCCCTCTCCAATGCTATCCCAGGTGTACAAAAAAGAAAACCAACCCCCCAGATATGTCTGTGAGGTTCCTTTTTACACCAGGTTCAGCAGGTAGGTCCAAGCTCCATTTTCATTTCCCCAAGCTAGTTTATATACCACAAAAGGATGTACATACAACAATTGCAGTTCTAGGATTAAGGAAACATTACAAAGGACAACAAGGATATACACACATCGATCACAATTGTAGGTTCAAGAAAACATTATAGAGGCCAAGGAATGCACGCACACACATCAATTACAAACTTTTGAGCATTGCATGAGCTAGATCAACTGATACCATCACATAATCCAAATCATCTTGCTAGTTTATCAATTCATAATGCAAAACACAGTTTCTTGGTATGCATGTTTAGGAAAACAATTAACAGACAAGGAAATCGTGAAGGAGGAAACAAAAACTAGCAAGACAGAAAAAAAGAAAAAAAACGTGAAGGATGAAACTTCAAGAGGTTTTCTATGTGAGCCTGCATGCTTGAATGAAACTAATGAATGAATGAATCCATGATCCATCAACAAAATGTCCTGCCATTTTTCCAAAATATGAGGGAAGGTGAAACATGAAAGCATGAGGGAATGGCATGCATTTTTGGGTGTTTTTCTTGCCCATGCAATAAAAAACATGATTTTCAGAAATTGTGCTCTGCCCATTTTGAATTTCTTCCAAAACTCTTCCCATTCCCACCAAATGTCTCAAGGTTAAACATCCCCCCCTTATCCTTGGGAAAATCATGCCCTCATCTCTTTAACATTTATGGCGCATAGCTGGCTGTAGATTTTTAATTAATTTGTATTTTACATGATGTCTCAACCATACCATGCATGGCTAGCACATAAACTATGGGCATTGATTCTAACCGCCGAACACAACACAAAATCAATGGCAGGGCGATGTCCTTGAGATCCTTGCCATGATTTAATACAATATTCACTTCATTTAAAATTTAATATCACAGGGTGAAAAACCAGGGTGTTACATTTCCCTCCCCCTTCAATAGCACTATCCTCAGTGCTTAACAATTTAACAAAATAAGAAAATACAGTGGCACCACCCTCAATTCTTTACAAAAATTGAACCAACAATGAATGTGCCAATCGCATGGCATCCTCCAGCTCCCATGTACCATCCTCAGGACCGCAGTGCTTCCTCTACACCTTTTTATGTCCAATGGCATGATCTTGATATTTTCCAAGTCCTTTCTTGCATGCATCAACATGCACCACATGATCTTCTTCTGGGTCTTGGAGAATCCTTCTCCTCGGCTTGGAACATTTCCAATGCCTTTGGCAACCAACAACACCTATGTCCAAGCCTCAGGAAATCAATCAATTCCTATGTTAGTATTCACAATATTTTTCAAAATCATAAATGAATCACATGCACATGTATATCGACATAGAATCAATCAAAACAAATTGTCAAGTGAACCAAATACTTATCTACATAAGTATCTTCTCCTGGTTCCACGGGTATCCGAATTGGCTTTATACAACCATGGAATTCACAACCCTACCCCACCCCATACCTAGGTGTGCATTGAAGGGTAGCCAAATTTATGCAGGCCTCAAATTACATGCAAATATCTTTTATTCAAGATCTGGCAGCTTTGCTTCAGAGCCTAAAACTTCCTCTAGGTTCTTACCAAGCTCGGTGCCCCTTTTTCAGACACCACAAGAAATCAATTCACATGTCATATTTATTCCTATAATATGCAATATATAACAGGTTTTTCAAAACTATGGCTACATTATATGCTCATATATTTTTACAGAAAATCAATAACAACAAATTTTCGATAAGTAAACTAAATACTTATATGTATAACATCTCTCAGTCTAGATCTGGTAGCCTTGTCCAGAGCCCAACACCTCTCTAGGTGCTTAATAGAAGCTCTGCTTAAGGCTCAACACTTTCTCCCAGCGCTCACTAATGCTCAGGCACTTACTTTCTAGGAACCATAACAGATTAAGTCACATGTTATATTCATTTTCGCAGGATTTATTTCTTAACAAGATTCTCAAAATCTCTGTTGAATCATTATGTACATGTGTTTTTACATAAATTTAACAAATATGTGCTAATTAATCAAATACTTATCTGTGTAGAAGTTTTTGGTCGTGGTCATCCCAGATTTAGAGCCTAACACCTCCTTGGTGCTTAATGACATCTCCAGCGTACAAGCCTAGCACCATTACCAAGTGCTCACCAATGCTCAAGAACTTACTTTCCAAACACCATAATACCTAGGGTTTATTCTTTATACAGATCCCCCACTCTCCTGATAGTCCCCTTACAGCATGAATGTGTTCATAAATAATTCTATCTGGATGTTGTACTCCCTGGGTATCCCTAGTGATGCATACCGGTGCCTAGCTGGTAGGGGGGAATAGAAGCTATGTAGATCCCATGCATCCTTCCACGGGAGCCATGTATTCTATGTATATGTTGTTGTTTTCATACCCGCGTTACATATAGACATGTATTTTACATCGCATATTGAAAAAAAAAATATTTCAATCATAGGTGTTCGAACCTATTCCAGACACACCCCTCTGGGAAGCTATGTATCCAAGTGCATCCTTCCAAGGAGCCATGTACGCCCAGTACACATTTTCATCATCTCTCCTGCGTTACATATAAGCAGGCAGTTGACATGAGATGTCATAGATTTTCAAATTTATTTATGCCTAGATAAATTCCAATTATCAATGATCAAATAACATTGATAGTGAAATCAAAGTTTGAATTCACAATTCTGTTTCCCATAGAAAAATCAAATTCTTCATTCATGAGGTCATCCCCATATTTTTTGGCTTTTGCAAGTCAGAGTACTCATCCCTTATTTACACACACTTCCCAAAACCTAGACATTCACATATAACATGTCATATTGACACCATTTTAAATCAGCCAAACAGTTAATACATTCAATTAACAACAAAATTCAAATAAAACAAATCTAAAGCTGAAACTTTATTCTGTTTCGAAAAAAAATCAGAATTTTAGTCATGCAATATTTCTTATAGAATATGGTAGTTTCCTGCCTTGGTTTCAGCTCAGGTCATTCTACGTGCAATCTTCGGGAAGGGCCATTTCTTCATGGAACTACAAGTTCTCATGCAAGCTTCCACAATCTATACATAGACTCAGCTTTTCCTACAAAATATCTTTCAACGATCTTCCTGCAACACCTGAAAGCATTCTTCATGAGGCACATAAATGTAACTGGTGCGTTTGGTACTACTGCAAACTCATAAGATCCATACCTTACTTTGAGGGATGTCTTATGAACATTTTCATCTGTGATCCTTACCTGCTAGTCACCAGACCTTAAGTCATTTCTGAGAAATAATTTTTCTCTTCTTATTCGTTCCAAGGGGTCAACACTTCTAGGAAATTGATACTTGTTCTTCATAGTGGCTTTGTTCAGTTGTTTATAATCAATACACAACCAGAGTGTATCATCTTTCTTTTTCAAAACCAGGGATGGTGTTTTCCAAGAAAACACACTCGGTCTGAGGTACTTCTTTTCTTGCAATTCCTGTAGCTGCATTTTTAGCTTCAGCATTTCTGATATGCTCACCCTACAAGGCATCTGTGATACTGGTGTTGCTCTCGGCGCAAGTTCAAGGGTAACATTAGTGTCACTCTTTACTGGAATTTCATCAGGAAGAAAATTCTTGACTTCCTGTAGCATATGCAACCCCTCCAATCAAGGAGTACCATTCTCTTCTATCTCCAAAACATGAGCTGCATATACCCTACAACCTTTCCCGTAGAATTTCTCCAGTTGCATTGCGGAAGACTTTCTTCCTGAGATTACTTTTGGAAATCCTTTCACAACCCTTAGGTTTCCTTCTTCATCCAAGCACTCAAAAGTCTTGTTGTAACAATCAAGCTTTTCTCTGTGTGCTTCCAACAAATCCATTCCAATGAGGACATCATATGATTTAAGTGGTAGAACATTCAGATCTACACAGGTGACTAGCCCATCCATGACCAATGGACATTTAGTTATCACCTCACTGATCTTCTTCTTAGTTCCAGTGGCTAGTTGGACAAACCATGATCTTCTGTACTTTGACTTCTTCAAAGGGCACATCTCAACAAATCTAGGGGTAATATAGTTGTGAATTGATCCACGGTCTATCAAAATAGAAATAGTCTATTTAGCAATCTCACCCTCAACTTCCACCATAGTCAAGTTATGACCTACCTAGTGGTCTTCTAACACTGCACAAATTCTAGGAATGATCTTTACTTCCTGACCCGTAGTTTCAGCTTCTTGGGTGCTAGGGACTTGACCCTCATTCTTATTCTCAAGTGGACAATTCCTGCGTAGATGGGGTCCTTCACATCCCCAAAATTTGGGTGGTTCCTTTAGATTTCCTCCCATCACTCTGGCCAGCTCAATCACAACTTGTGATGGCTGCCTTCGCTGCTTCAGGAGGTGAGAAGGTTTAAAATCGTTCTTCCTTGGTTTAATATTTTCGTTCTTCTGGTGGGAATTTTTCCTACTCCCTTCTACCTCTGTTAACTGATTCCCATAGTTTATCTACCTTTGGATATCTGCACATTTTGTAGCATGGTTGTAATCAACTAGTTTTGTTCTACCATAGCTTTGACCAACCTTTTATTTTCTTCCTTGCAATCCTGTAACTTTATCCTCAAGCTTCCTATGGTAACTGCAGCATCTGGGGAACTCTCATGTTCCCAATTCCCAACAGCTTTAGTTCCATGACCTTGGACATTGTAAGCTAGCCTTACATGCCCTTCCCCATGTGGAAAAATCCAACATAAATGGGGTCCTCTACATCTCCAGCATTTGAGAAACATTCTGTCCTCTTGTGGATCCCTTGGATTTTTCCCCATTGCGTCTTTTTCGTGCTCACAGGGATCCTGTACGTCATTCATGCTGTTACTTTTTTGGTATTTGATCTTCTTTAACCTCCCTAGGTCGGACCAAGATCAATTCTTCAATCTACCCTATGGTTCTGCAAAATGTGTTAACAACATTGTTTGTTAGTCAATCTCAGAAATTTAAATAATTGCGCCGAGAGGTGCTCTACATCCCAGTATGGGGGAGATCTTGTAACGTTACATAACGTTGTAACGTTATGTAACATTATTGCGCCGAGAGGCACTTTACAAGCCAGTATGGGGGAGATCTTGTAGCGTTACATAACGTTGTAACGTTATGTAACATTATCTAACGTTACTTTTATTAATAAAAAATAAAAATTTTAATTATAGGCCAAAATAAATCTCGGCCACAAAAACAACGTAATATGGGGAAGATGTTTTAATCTTCCTACCTAAGAAAAAAATAAAAGAGTAAAAATATAATTATCCGTAAAAAAAAATGTGGGTCAAGAAAAAAACACAATATGGGGAGATGTTGTAATGTTCTTACCTAACAAAATAAAAAATAAAAAATAAATTGAATTATCCTCAAAAAAATGTTGCCATTGCACATGGTTTTAAAACCATGTGCAACTTCTTCTAGTAACCCGTGGTTTTATTGTACATGGTTTACTAGGGCCTTGGACATGGTTTTAAAACCATGTGCAAGGCCTCCTAAACAACCCATGGTTTTATTGTACATGGTTTAGGAGGACCTTGCAAATGATTTTAAGACCATGTGCAAGGCCTCCGAAACAACCATGGGTTATTTTGGAGGCCTTGCACATGGTCCTACAACCATGAGTTGTTTCAGAGGCCTTGCACATGGTCTTAAAACCATGTATGGGGAAATGTTGTAATGTTGGTTCATAACAAAATAAAAAATATTATATGTCAGACATAAATGATATTAAATATTAATAATAAAAATATTGTATGTGGAGCTTAAATAAAAAGATGTGTCTTTTGGTTTGAATCAAATAAATGGCTATATATAGGACACACCAAAGTTGATAGTCCATTGAGTGCAATACCTAAGAAGAGGTTTGATCCCTCTTGGCACTTGATAGAGCCTAGGATTTGGATCTATGTTGGTTACTTACCAATTGCTTCTTGTAGTCACAAACGGTCAATGGGTCTTTCATCGTGTTGGCTAAGTTTAGCAATTCTGTTAATTAGCACTCTTCTTGTTGTAGTTATTTTCTGCAATAGCGACTATCTTTCCTCTTTAATTAGCCCATTGATGCCCAAATTTTAAACATGAGCTATGATACCACATTGTCACGTCCCCTCCCGCCTTGGAGGAGAAAACGCGATCATTTCTTCTACCTAAGTTACCCATCTCTTATACTCAATGGATTCTGCACGTGTTTGCTGATTCCTGTTTCCTTTTTTGTTTTCTTAAACTTATTTCATATCTACATAAGCAGGAATTTCCCTCCTGCTAACATTCTGATCCATACCGTGTATTGATTCTTTATCTCCCCCAAATCATAAAAAGATCGAATGGCTGAGATTCAACCGCAGCGGAAATCAATGGTCTCTGTCAGTTCTGCATCCAGAGACAAATCGATGGCAAAGGAGCATCTCGTAGAAAATCAATGGTGTGGAGAGTTTCAGTTGCGGAATCAAAAACATATCAAAATTTCACTCTCGCACCCCGCATGCCGCATTCTATATCCTGCATCCCGCATGCGAAACAACTGTTGTGTAAATCGAAGTTGTGGAAATCAAAATTTACCATAAGTCGTTTTTGCATCCTGCATCCTGCAAGTTGTGGAAAGCATATTTTTCCAAACGAAATTTCTGCATCTCGCAAATTGTGGAAGGGAAATTGCAGAAAGCAAATTTTGCCAAACAACATTTCCGCATCCTGCATCCCGCATCCCGCAAGTTGCGGAAAGGGAATTGTGGAAGGGACAATTCTCAAGTGGGAAATACTTTATATGTTTATCTCTTGGCTGACTAGTTGAGACAACTAGAGTGTTTATGGGTTATGTCATTTGTTCCTCTTCCATTTGAGCATGAGTAGGTACATGATTTGCAATTCACAGAAGAAAATTTGTTACTACACGTCATCAATTATATATTTGAAATCATATTAAATACTTCTGTTTTATATCATACATACATGAATGGCTAGGCTACTCGCCACCAACATGAGGCATCTCCCTACCATCATGTGGTACCTGTTCGATACCAATGCAATCACTACTTTTGTTTCTCTCACCCAGAAAACTAAAAAATACATTTATTTTTCAATGTAATCATCCATGAATAGATTACACAAGTACATTATAATGATGCCCTTATTATGAGGAAACTATTGTTTTGGCAAAATGTTTGACACGACTAAGTCTATAAAAACATAAGGCCAAGTACACCAAGGTTACTCAAGTACATTATTGTCACACTGCCTTGTCAATCATTCTCACTAATACATTTTTTCAATTCAAACATAATATAGTAAACTTATAGTCATGGAGGCATTGTGGTGAGATCATAGAACAAGAGATAAAACTTAGTTAAGATGGAAAAACCAATATTGGGTTAACTATTGTAAGAGTTTATAAATGGGAGGGATATGGTTAGAAGAAGGGAACCTAATAGTGTTGTTAGGGTGTTGACCACTTAAATCATCCCTTATTTACTTTGAGAGGGAGATTTGATTAGTTTTCAATGATCAACATGGAGAACCAACCATATGGATTTGAAATCGTCAATGGAGTTCAATTGGTGTAGTCAATATGAAGACTTGATCTTCAAAGTTATAGTTGTCATTCTTGGATTCATTATGTATTGTTTATTATGCATTCAACCTTATTAGTCCTTGTAGTAAATGTAATGTGTTTGTGCAATTGATCCGATATTCTTGTAATAATGAGATGTGGGGGTATGTTGTTGATTTTCTAGATTTTTTTTCCAAAGGAAAATGTGGGAAAATTCATATTTTTTATTAATATATGAATGGGTAATTACATTCTTAAGATGCTCACCACACTTTGTTAATTAGGCTAGTTGAATGTCTAGATAAAGTAGTATAGAATATAGTTTATGATGAGTCCATTAATCTATAAAAGATTCATAAATCCACTAAGTCCATTACAAATTCTAAAAGCAATTTCAAGTTCAAAATGGAAAAAACTCGATGGAAACCCTAGAGAGAGAGAGAGACTTGGTTTACCAAATATGTGAGGCCATCTGATAGTTGGTGTTTAAGCAAGGCAAGGATCCACTTAAGGGTAAAAATAATCATGATGAAAAGCTTTATAAAGGTATTCATGACTACACCAATCACAAAGTAGGTTTCAAAATAAAACACACAATTTCTGGAGAAAAAGTTGGTGGTGTGCTTGGACCTCTTAGGGATTATGCTCATATTAGGTCTTCTAAAAGATTTGATTATCAAATAAATATTTGTAACATCCAAAAGGATATTATCTAGAGTTGATATGGGGATTCTTGAAACCATTCATTTATTAAAATAATTTTTCATATTAAGATATTTCCAATGCTTAAGAAGTTTCAAGTTATCACATATACAAATTTGACATAACACAGAATTCAAGTCCAAAGTAATGTGAGAAAATTGAACATGCACAGGTGGTTTTATTAACCTCTGTGTGTAGAAATGGGGAAATTTGGGTTTGCCCCAATATTTTTCGGCGTTCCATCACATGTTGAAAACCTTACTTGGATTCAAGCCTCAATTATTCTTCAGTGGATTCCTCTTGAAAAAAAAAAATCTGCAATGCATAACGCCATAAAAATTGTTTGTGATAAATCATTTATTTTTTCTCTATAGTTACAAAAAAATTGGCTTCAAATAATGATTGTTTGATTCTTACAATTCGTGCTCTTAGTTTTTTATATCTACCCTGGCCAAGTTTGTGCTGGAATTTTTTTTTACTCTTTCCTTTGTCGCTTTAGAGGTTTTGGGATCCTATGAAAGGTTTCAAATATGTTAGATATCACAAATTAAATATATTTAAAAGTAAAAAAAATGAAATATTTTCATTGAAAATAGGATATGTGCCATACCTTCTCTAACCAATTGGCAGAGTATTTCCTTGTTTTATCAATGCCTTCTCTTTTGCATCATCCATGAGCTCCTTCCACTCCTTCTTTAGAACCATCCAAGGACGCTCATACTTAGTGTTAATTTGAAAATTTTCCCTATAATCTTCCCTGATATATTTCAAATTTAAGCCAGCTATTGCAGTGACACCTTTTCTGTTGAAGGTATCACCAAGCAAGTTAACCATGTGGTTCATCATATCATCTTTCAATTTTTCATTTTGGGAATTGCACCGTGTACGAATGGTGGGCCCAAAAATCTCCAATGCCTTCTCATGTAGGTTCTTATAAAAAAACATTATTTCCTGCAAACACAAATATGATCATTAATTAAAAATAATTTGAGGTATGTGGCTTTGAATTACATGGGAAAAAAACTAAATTAATTAAATAACACCTACAATATTTGGTATCTTAATTGGAACATGGTCCTTGTCCTCCATGAATGTAATAGGAAATGATCCCTTGCTAACCACATGTACTACTCCAAAATAGGAATTTTCACATTCGACACTACTCTCCTCTCTAACATCCTGTGAAGTAGTAGTGGGTGAAGGGCCCTGATGATCTACATCATCCGATGAGGTCATAGCATCTAAAGGGCCTTTTTGTTTAGGAGAGTCAAATAGCCTCGGTGGTACTGTAGATTGACACTGTGTTGAACCATCTCTACTACCAATACTGACATCTACATCCTGTACTCCATGTACAGGTGTTGTCTCCAAAAATTCCTACAAAAAAAAATTAATGGATTAGATCATATCAAAATTAGAGAAATAAAATAAGATAAACGAATATATGTCATATTTATTAAAATATTTCAAATATGCCACTTACCCCGAACTGTACTATTGTTTTTCTTAAATCACCAATTCTTGTTTTAATTTCTTCAGTCGTGAGTCTGATTTGTATCAGTCTAAGAAGTTTTTTATTGGACTTTTTCAAATCCTTCTTCATAGTTCCCATTGGGTCAATTGAATAAAATATATCTTCCTTAGTGACCACGTCATCCTCATGATGTGGTGTGCTCTACAAACATTAATCAATAAAAGTAGTTACTTTATTTTTATCATTACAAAAATTCACATAAAAAAAAACATGCATTTAATAATAAAAAATTTACTTTAATCATGTTTAGGTACTATTAGGCTAACATTTACCTGATGGGACACCAATGGGGATTTCCCATAGTCAGCCTGCCACAATATAGGAAGCAACACATATTCATATTGAGAAGTAAAAATTGAACCATGTCTAATAAACATGATTAATGAAACTATAGTGTTAATATGACAATCACGTTTACCTAACCAGAAGTTGTAGGCGTGTTCTGAGTACCCCGTGCCACAATATAATAAACATGATATCATCTTGAAAAATCATAGTGTTTACAATATTCCCACACATTGTTTACAATATAGCCCACACAGTATTTACAATATGCCAGCACAATGTTTACAATAATTCATGCAAGGGGCTTCAATAATGCTTGCAAGGGGGTCACAATAAGAAGATAAGGGAACCCTCATACCCATAACAACAAGGTGTACCATAAAGGTGGATAACCAACCCCTTTCACCCATAGGACCAGCAATACCAAGGGCTTTAATCTTTGTCAAGATATCAAAGAGTCATTTCACATATTTAAGCGAAATCATTGTTTAAAACTTTAATATATTTGTATTGTATATATTGCATGGATATTGGAATATTTTCATATAGATATAAATTGGTATGAAGTCATGTTTTATTCTCAAACTTTAAGGATACCTCCTTTAACTTGGTAGCTTGGACTAATCATTAGATTTTCCACTACAATATTTGGACTAATTGGACTATCTTGGTAATGTGAGATCCTACATTTTGAGAACTTTTACCTGAAACCTAGGAGAATTGAGTCAGTGAGTGGATGGATAATAGTCATTAGACCTGGAAGAGACGTAGAAGAAAATTAGTATGGATGGATGACATGCTAGGAACCCCATCCACTTGTACCAACTCTTTACATTCAAGAACCCCATCCCTTAAGTACAATCTTGTTATTAGATTATATATACTTTTGTTTATATTAGATTCTTATAGTTACTTATGGTACAGTTGAAATAACGTACAGTTCTCTGGCTTCGCTTAGCATCCGCTCCACATATGGTATAGTTAATAATAGGTCTGATTAGATTCAGTAAGTATGACGTTTAGGTCCCACAAAAGTTGTAGCATAGGATCCAAGGGATGAGTGTAATAATTTTTCCAATGAGGTAATAGTTCAAAGTATAGTCCGAAGGTTAGTAAATCCCAACATGGTTTATCTGAAAAGGATTCACAATGGGATGCAAGAAGTCGGTATGTTTAGTTGTTAAATTATGGTGAAAGGGAAAAGGGTGCCTTGTATTTGGAATTTGTGAGGAGGAAATACAAAGTGTTACAATCTACCAAAGTTTCAGTTCAAAAATAGCATAGGGGTTCTGAGAGAGTTGATTACCTTGCACTCAAGTATGTTCTTAATATGGAAAATGTGGGATTGTAAGGTGTTTGTTACCAACGAGTTCTCAACATTTGAACAGAGTTCCTGGGTATTTGAGTTAGTTTTGAGCACATGTTCCCAGTCTATAATATCATAGATGTGTGTCTTAATTAGTGTGTTTTGTGGTCAGAT
Organism: Pseudotsuga menziesii; assembly: GCA_001517045.1. Lineage (NCBI taxonomy): Eukaryota > Viridiplantae > Streptophyta > Pinopsida > Pinales > Pinaceae > Pseudotsuga > Pseudotsuga menziesii. Next base: position 15,963 of record LPNX010078910.1, on the reverse strand, counting down.
TTCAGCAAGGCAGTCTAGATTCCTCAACTAGTTGATGACTTTGCTCCTTGCAACACAATATGTAGGTGAAAGTGCTGCATAATTGTTTGAGTTAATCTTGAAGATGGAAGAGTCTAAATATGCATGACTGTATTTGATAGTAAAGGGATTCTTAACTATAATATGAAGGTTAATAACATATGAGGTGGTATGGATAGAGGCCAAGGAGCGAAGCTTCCACATTGAAATATAACAGGGACTTATACTGCATAAATTGATTGAGCTCCTTAGAAAGCACCTGAAGGTTCCCAATGTTAGATTTTTATCATTTAATCAATATGATCTAGGATATTATCTGAGAGAATAACATGCATAGCAATAATCACAAGAGAAAAGAGACACAAATATTTTTCCTCGAGGAAACCATAAAGGAGAAAACCCCACAACTTCCTCAGAGATAGAATAAGCACCGATAGAAAAAGTAAAACCCAAGAGTACAAAAATGATCTCCGATGGTTTTTCTCTCTCTCACTTGTGCGATATACTTCTCTCTCACTCATGCAGTATTGTTGAGTGAGTGTGTGTAGAAAATAGAGAGTCTCGCTCTCTATTTATACTTAATTTCCACCTGATAATTACCCTATAGGGCTGACTTATCTAGGAGAGTCTAATAACCCTAATATGAATCAACTATGGGGTATAATTCTCTGACTTACAATGAAGGGTTAACCTCAATGACTTTACATGAATTTATTATATTAATGACTCTCCTGATCGAAAGAAAAAACATCTTCGTCGGGTTACAATGAAATATAATAATAAATTTAAAAGTGAATACATTCCAAAGTTACAAATACATCAACACTCCCTCTTAACTAGGAAGGTATTCTCTTGACACAGTTCATCAGCACAAGTATTCGTCACTAAATTGTCATCATCATCACTGTTGCTGATATCTCGAGCAATGGTGCTATCTCTCAAATATACTCGTCATAGGAAGTTCTACAGAGCCAACCCTTTTTCATGTTGGATGTAATCCTAGCCTTTATGTAGGTCTTGATCGACAGAGCCATCCCTTTTTCATGTTGGATGTAGGTCTACAGTGCCAGCCCTTTTTCATGCTGGATGTAGGCCTAGCCCTATTCCAGGTCTTCATCATCTCTACAAGCAATTTATCAAGTAGGTACATATCAAGACTTATTATATGCCTTTTGAAAAACCTATGTACCCTACTATTACCTCATCATATTTAAATCATCTCATTGTCACATGGAGCACAGCCCAAATACACATAACACAACAATTACATCAATGACCATGGGAAGCCTATCCTGCCACCATGTTAGAAAGGCTCTTAGCACTTACATCAATGACCATGGGAGGCCCAGCTTACCACCATGTCGGAAAGGCTATCAACACGTGCATCAATGACCATGGGAGGCCCAACCTACCACCATGTCGGAAAGGCTCTCATGTGTATCTGCATCTTCTGAACTCATCACTTTGACTTGGAAGGAACCTTGATCTAAAGTACACCAAGCTTCTCTCTGAAGTATTCAAACTTCACTCTGGCCATTTCTAGTATAGAATCGCATCAGGATTGATTACGTCTAAGGATAACCTGCGAGATTTTCCAAGACTGATTACATCCAAGGAAAACCTATAGGATTGATTACGTCTGAGAAAAATATGATCTTCGTCAAAATTTTATGCTTAGACAACCTGTCTCATAGGCTATGCTAGAACTCATCACTCCCTCTTTTGAGAGAGCTTGATCTAGATCACATACTGGAGCTTCACTGCTCCTCTCTGCATCATACAAAAATGCAAGTTAGATCAATCAAATCAAATAGTAGCTTTTAAAAGAAACATACTACCTCACAAAAAACCAAGCAAGTGGACACATATTTTTCCTTGGTTTTGCTCAGCGCCATGTAGAACTCCATCCTGCCAAACCAGTAGCCCATATTGGATCTCAAACTGAAGAAGAAACCCAAGGTACTCTTATTCTCAATGGTGCTACCAATATGAATCAACATAACCATGCAGGTTAGTCTTCTGATTCACCTCATACTTAAGCCCATAATCAACTATACCCTTCAAGTACCTTAAAATATGCTTTGCAGCAATTTGGTGAACATGTCTCGGATCCGTTAGGAACTGGGTCAAGTTTTTCACAGGCAAATAATGTGGTTGGTCTTGTATTTATCATGGAATCAACTGTATCTGATGAAGCATCACTCAATATCTTCAGGTTTTATGCCATAGGTTTGGCCATGGACTTGTTGTCCATCATCCCGAACCTCTTCAGGATCTCCATTGCATACTTCCCTTGTCCAAGGGATATTCCATCTACACTCTGCCACACCTCTATGCCTAGAAAGTAGTGCATCATACCCAAGTTCTTCATCTCGAACTTGGAAACAAGTATCCTTCTTGCATCTTTAATGAGTTCCTCTTTTCCTGTTAAGAACAGGTCATCGACATATAACATGAGCATTACTGGTATTTCGCCTTCAACCTTGAAGTAAAGGTTGGAATCCACTCTACTCGCAGTAGATCCTAGATCCATCAGTAAGTTTTCCATCCTATCGTACCATGTCAAACCTTGGGATATTCTAAAGTCACTCCCTCTAAAGAGGAGCATCATTCTCCCTCTGCATTTCATACTCTATGTATTGAAACATTCTATAATGGAGTGATAAGTAGCTTCCTTTGCTGCCAATATTCTATGTATCTATCTAGGATCACTAGATACCAAGATCCTCTATCTTGAACTTTGTTGAAAAATTTCTTCTCGCACCCATCTGCGAGCTTTTCATCCTCTATAGGATTTCATCTTCAATCTTGTCGCAAAGGTTAAGATCTTCATCACTCTAGGTGATATTCAAGCTCCTTATGTAACTGTGTGTTCTATCCCATGGGTTCCTTCTGAGCTCGTACAAGGCCTTCTTTAATTTTCACACATGATTCTTCTTGTCATGTGTCTTAACTCCCAGTGGGTGCACTATGTATACTTGACTCGTCGCTGGTGCAAATGTATCTTCATAGTATATGCCTTCTTTCTGTCAGAATCCTCATGCTACGAATATTTCCTTGTATCCCACGATGTTTCCCTCTACTGCATGATGGATCTTGTAGATCCCTATGGAAGATACTACAAACTTCCCTTCAGGTCTCGACACTGTATCCTAGACATCATTCTTCTTGAATTGGTACTCTTTGATCATAGTCTCCTTCCCTTTCTTCTTATCTACTTCTTCATAGATGGAAGGCTCTGCATCAATGATGTCGCTCAACAGTGTCACATAACTAGAGTGTGTCTGAGGCCTCTTTCTTTATTTTAGAAGTATCATCATATTGTTCTTCATCTTCGATTATTTCTCGTGCCCAAGGTGATCTGCATCTCTCGAGGTGGATCTACCGTTCTCTTTATATTCTTTCGAATCACTTTCTTTCACTACGGTTTATTTGACCCAGGAAGCTTCAGGTTCCTCTTCAAAACTATCGTTACTTGTTCTTTGGAATGATCTAAGAGTCAAGTTCATTTTCATGATTAGAAACATATCATAATTTCCAAAGCATATTAATAGAAACATGTCACATAGCCATGCGACTATTTTAGCAAATGCTACAACATTCATTCATATCATGTATACAGTAACTTATAGATGCATTCTACCCTAATGTTATTAAGAGTGTGTACTACTCCTAATATTCTAGAAAATAGATTTCAATATAGATATGTAGTAATAGAATGTTGTACAACATCATTGATTTCTTACCCATCGTGTCCAATTCAATAGTATGAATTCAAATACTCAAACATGCATAACACATCAACTAAATATAAACAAATGCATAACCAAAAAATATCATGAAATGACAATTGAATACTTATGTTTATTTTTTTTGTGGGTAGACTCCTTCTTAAGCCTTCAGCTTCATCATCTTCTTCATTCATAACAGCATCATTTCTTATCCAAATGCTAATATGGATAAGAGGTTTATCAAGAATTGAGTCCTTCATATTCCTCGTCGCTTGAGGGGTCTTCTTTAAATCATGAGAGATTGATATTGAGTTTCTCCCATATTCTCTTCTCTTATTATGATTCAAGCTTCTTATTGTATGCACTCTTCCCAGAGTCTATTGAAGGTAATCACTTCCTTCTTTCACACATTCCTTGAAAGAATGAATCCCATGATCTTGGTAGGTCATTCAAAATGGTTATAACAATATCTTGTTCTTCTTTGATTTCTTTGTAATAGCATCAAACACTTCCTTTTGGTGTCTTCGATGACACATGAGGGATGAGATGATCTTTAATAGAATATTCAATGATCCTCTTGTCTCTATCCTTAGCATCATCTCCCTCTAGCTCTTAGAACTTCCTTACTGAAATACTGATCCAAGTCAATTTCTTCAAGGATCATGGAGGTCCTATACTTCCATACTCTGAATTTGTCAGATTCACAAAGCTTGTCATCAAGCTGTTGTGAATTGTCATCTTGAAATGAGAACCTCAAATGTAAATAGCAAAAATTTACATCTTACCGATTTGAGGTGTCCGTCCCGGTTCCAAAGCTGGTTGATCTAAGGTTTGTTAGAGAAACCCTAATTTTCAAAAATTAGAATTTCAAACTTCTTATTGGATAGAAATATGGGACTCTTCAAGGCAATGTGTCCAATGTACTCCTTTTTCTGAAAACAGTGGAGGGAAGCCCCCGGAACAGGAAGCCCTAGTTTTCCAATTTCTTCTACAGAAATGATTGATATTGATTATGGTGTATCTCCGAAGGTTCGGCTTCTTACATTCTAAAACTTTTCACTGAGATAGCTTGATATGTCATATTTTCAACCCCATAGGTTAGACAAGAATTGGATTCTCCAAGTGGTACTTATCCTTATTTTCCCAAGGTGGCGTTTTTGGGGATTGTTCCGCATAGAGAACTTGTACGGACTGCCACATGTCACTATTTCACATACTAGGTATGAACAACATACCACAGAAACCCCAGTCTATGAACTACTTGAAAAATCTTACTAAATTTTGTTTATACCTTCCTATCCCGAGATATAGAAAATCTCCCTAGGTCACCTATTTATGACTGTATTATGGAGGAGGCTGGAACCCTAATTTGGAGGAACCATATCTCCTGAAGTATAGTGAATCAAAGGCTGAAAATTTTACAAAGTGTACATAATGAATTTATCTTCTGACTTTAAAAGTTTTGGGTTTTGATCCTTCTCCAATATTTCATTATAGCGAAATTTCTAGGATTACTAAATTCATTCTTCTAGGGTTTTCAGGCATGAAACCCTAATTTCCATTAGCTTCCATTGTAGTTATATTTCGGTTGTACAGTGAAACTTCTCTGATTCAGAAACTTATACCACAAATAGATGTGCCCTAGTGAGGTGATTTATCCTATCCCTCCTTGCTTGATGATCTGTGGAGAGAAACCCAAAAATTAAGAAGCCCTGGCTTCTGTAGCTGCACAGTGTCTTCTTCTCAGGTTAGCTCTATACCATGTTATATTTTTATTGTTTAATCAATATGATCTAGGATATTATCTGAGAGAATAAAATGCACAGCAACAATCACAAGAGACAATAGACACAATATTTTTCCTCGGGGAAACCATAATGGAGAAAACCCTAGAACTTCCTCAGAGATAGAATGAGCACCAATAAAAAAACTAAAACCCAAGAGTACAAAGATGATCTTCGGCAGGTGTTCTCTCTCTCACTTGTGCAAGCTACTTCTCTCTCACTCATGCGCTATTGTTGAGTGAGTGTGTGTATCAAATAGAGACTCTCACTCTCTATTTATACTTAATTTCCACTTGACAATTACCCTACAAGGTCAACTTCTCTAGGAGAGTCTAATAACCCTAATATGACTTAATTGTGGGGTCTAATGCCCCGACTTACAATGGAGGGCTAACCTCAATGATTTTACATGACTTTATTATATTAACGACTTTCTCAATTGGAGGAACAAACATCTTTATCGGGATACAATTAAATACAATAAGAAATATACAATTGAATACATTCTGAAGCTACAAATACATCAACACCCAACATATGTTCAAGATTCATGCGAGATGAACTACAATCTTAAGTCTTGGAGGCACTTCTAGTGATAATAGGTTTGGTTGTACAAAAGAAAAATCTAATCAGCAACTGCAATCACCTCTTAAGAGAGCTACTAGATTCTCTTCTACATGAGAGTAATAAGAAAAAGCATCATTTCATATGGGCAAGCGTATCAGGTCTACAAATTCATGGTCAGGAGAGAAAGGGGAGGATATCTTTGTTTGTTTTGGAGAATCTATGCAATATAATATGCCTGTTGAAGCATGAGCTAGTTTACTTTTTTATTTTCAGCAAAGATCACACACAAGAAGAGTTCATCAAGGGTTCAATGACTAAAAATCTATATTCGAGTGCAGAAATTGGTCCACTTATGCACGATGTTAAGAATAAAATTTGTCACCACTTGGAGTTATTGAGTATATTGGAAGATGACTATGGCATGGAGATACTAGTAGCGGGTAACATCATCTCTCCGGATATCAACATTGCTCAAGTTTATGAACAAGTTTGGAGAAAGACACACAGTTAGGCTACAAATAGTGCAACTTCTACTGGGGTTTTATTTGCTTTAGGAGCAGTGCCCAATAGGGATTTCCAACTGATGACAGTGACATACAAACTCCCAGGAATTGATGGAGAAGCCATTGAGCCAATGAATAAAGAACTGGAGGAGGATAGGGAGGAAACCCAGGATCTAGAAGTTGAATTTTCAATTGATGGTGCAATGATAGAATGTGGTGGTTTAAATCTTATTTTGAGCATAGTTTAACACTTTAAGGGTGATAAATTAAAATCTAATCAAGAATAGATGGTTTTAGTGCTCAATTTTATCTTATACTATTGCAATATATGAGATAATAGACATGCATTGTTGTGCCTAGGTGCATTTGTATTGCTCTTGGATACATCTAGGAGGGCATTTTCTGTAGATGTCGTTGAACCTGCTGAAGGCATTCTCCTTATTGTTGAAAATATAGTTATGGAAGTTAATGAAACTCACATTGGGATCATAGAGAGTGTCTTAACCATTTCAGATGACTGTAATGTTGTTGGTGAGTAAGCTGCAAAAATATTTTTGATGTTTTTAGAGAGGCTAAGTCATCCTTCTAGTCCCAAAATGTCTAACAAATAGCAGCGTAACAATGAGATTGTGGAACGTATTTTTCCATAATTTACCTATGGAGAACAAGCATCCATGGAAATTCTTGTTGAGCACTTCAATCCTTTTTTGAAGGATTGGATTGAATTTGATGAGTTACAACAGAGGCACCAAGAAAATATGAAAGATGAAAGTTTAGCTAAGAAAGCAGTTGAACAGAGGCTTGCAGTTTATAACTTTGTCAAGGTTTCAGAATAAATCAAGATAAATTCATTTGGTGAGAGGCTAAAATATATCATCATTAAAAAATTCATTGCAAGAGTGGCAATTAAACACTTAAAAGGCGTATTTGTTGTCATTGAGAGAGGTGACTTTAAGTCTTCCCCATAATGGATGCATGGCGTAAAATTATCATCAATACCTGTGATTTTATCCATGTTGAGGGGCCTTTCCAGGGGATATATTTCCATGGCATTGATGAAGGAGTATATTACCTCTCCTCCATGCACTAGAAGGTGTTTCTGGAGAAAGTGAGATTAGTTCAAGGGCTGAAAATATTTTGGATACTCTTTCAGAGAAGGATAACAAAGGGGAAGGATTTCTTGCAAATAAGACACACTAGTTGAGGCATGCAACCAAGGATGATATGCGGCGTCGAGCCTTAAGGAGAAGGGAGGAGTTACTTCAAGGTCTTGGTATGCGATGGGAACTTTCTTCTGATGGGGGTGAACATATAGTAATTTAACAAACTGTTATTGAAGGCTTAGAAGAAGTTGAAGAAGAGGGGGTTGGTTTAGCATGCATGGTGTGCAAAGAAGAATATAGATTAAGGACCATAGATATGCTTGGAGCTTACTGTTTTATTAAATGTGTAAATATTCCTCTTGGAACCACAATCCATGGTCATGAGGAATGGGTGTATAAAACTGTTATTCATTTTAATAAGCGGGGTTGATTGTTAGGGTATGTAGTAGAAGGGTTTATAGGAAGTAGGTGAAGTATTTTTTGTATAAAAACATCCATCCTAATCAATTGGTGGAGGGCATATAGAAGCAAACCAAGACTATATCTATCAATAAAACCCTGACTGCAATTTCTTGACTGTATCTATCAATAAAACCCTGACTAGAAAATGAGTTAATGGATTAAATGAAAGCATTTGACTTACCGAAGACATATATGTGGGAAAAAAATACTTATACTAGATCCTGGTCTTGAAGCTACCTTATCCTATGCTTTTCCTAATGCCCTAGTGACCCTCACCTTTGCTTATGGGTCTCAATCTCAATCTGTCAATGTCCCTCTAAATATATTTTGGATATGAAGGGGGTGGACATCCTTGAGGATAGAAAACCCCAAAATCTGGGATACCATTAAAATTGAGCTTAAGCCCGATTCCCACCCAATAAAAAGCATCATGTAGGAAGAACCTATACTATAAAAATTGAGTCAAACAAGAAATTTATCTGTGTCTAGTGCATCTTAAGGGGTTCTCCATGCTCACAAGCTCGCTTTCTAGTTGTGTCAAAGAAGGGGTTCGCTAAATGATCAAGAGTTGCCTCCTCTACAACCTTGGAACCTCCTCTGCGACCTCAGGCCTAGTTCGTGGATGAAGTAAGTGAAAGATGTATATTTTCTTTGTTGCGGCGGAGGGGAGGTAAGATGGATAGTTTTAAATGTTTGTTCTATTGTTAATGTTTATTATTTTTAATGTTTATTATTTTTAATGTTTATTAATACTTTAATGTTTATTATTACTTTAATGTTTATTATTATTTTAATGTTTATTTTTTAATGTGATTTATTACCTTTCCTTGAATCCAATAAGTCCCCTCCACCCCTTCGGAAAAGGATAAAGCCATGGACTTATTCCAACAACATGGAGGCAAGGTAGTAGAACAACCAGGTTAAACTTAAGATGAGAGATGTTTGTTTGGGAGACAAGGTACTATATTAAAAATTTAATGACAATGTGATGATGAAACTGGCAACGTCAATACTTATGATCATCATCATCATTACCATGACCACCATCTTAATCATCATCACCATCACCACCATCTTGGTCATCATCATCATCATGATAATCATTGCCATCGTTATCATCATCATCATCATCAAGAAGATTACGATGATGACGATGTTAATGAGGAATATGGTGAGGATGAAGATGATGATGATTATAATGATACCATTGATGATGATGATATTTATGATGCCATTGATGATCATAAATATGAAGATGATGATGGTTGTGATTATTCTAATGAGGATGAGCATGATGATGATGATGATTATAACATTGATGATGTTGAGTATTATATCATCGATAATCATGACTCATCATCAATATCATCATCATCATCATCTTCATATGTATCATCATTTGGTCTAGAATCTATATCATTGAAAGGGTCGCTCATATTAGCATAAAAATCAACGTAATTTTTGGTTATATATTCATCATCAATATCATCACCAAGTACAAAATCCTCTACTACGTCATTTGGATTATCAACTTCTTGATCGGATTCTTCATTTAGCACATCTACGGTGGCCAGGGATAATTTTAAGGAACCATACTTATTTAAAAGTGTATAAATGTTGGTGAATATTACCAATTCTTAAAATGCCAACTATAAAATGTTTGGAGATAATTTTCAAAAAATATTTCAACTTCTAAGGATTTTATATCGTTTATATAATAATTTGGTTAATTTTAGGGTGAAAATTTTGTACCCTATCAAAATTGGGCGAAAGAGGGCTTCAAAAAATGCAAAATGGTGAATCTTTTTCTCGAGAAAAAACATGAAAAAATAGACCATGGGATAAATGTCACCCCTAAAACTATCCTTGGCGGCAACTAACTCCTCTTGATCTGCATCACGTTCTTCTTCGACATTGTCTTCTTCCTCTGGATTATACTTTATCGGTCTTCCTCTTGAGTCATATCTAACAATGTATGACAAACCTGCTTTATCGGGCACCTCTGAGTAAAAGACCTGTTCACATTGACTTGGAAGAACATAAGGTTTTGTACCCGGTTAAGGTAAATCCATTGGCATGCTCAATAACAGTTCTTTCAGGATCACGTTCATTCATTTGTAGCATATACCATTTGACCTCAAACAGAACTATTTTAAGGGAATTAAAGTCACACTCAATTATATCTTCCAAATAACCATAGTACATATTTTCAGATACTTCTGGATGCTTGTCACTTCTAGAGGAAACATTAGTGACTTGAAAAACTTTAGTTATCCCACAATCAAATGTTTTCTTCTTGTCATCCAACTTTTTGATGTGAAATTTATGACCATTGGACCACATTGCCTTGCATTGTATCAACTGCATCATGCCTGGCTTAGTAAATAAATATATAAGAAGAAATAAACAAAAGAAATACATTTATATAATGGGAAACAATGAAAAAATTGATCAGGGTATAAAATATACTTTCCTTTTTATCTTTTAAACCACATGCTAAATCAATTACCCTTTGTGTAAGTTCATCGAGATATTCTTCTCGATAATGATGCATTGTATTAATCAATTTACTCACCCCTTCCCATGATAAGGTACCATAGAATTATATACACCGTTCTATCCATTCCTCCATCCAATCAAGATTGTTTGCAATGTATAAATTTACTGCATCCCACATGCGACCAACTATACAGAAAAATAACAATTAAGAATTGTAAATTAGCTATCATTAAAGGGAATTAAGTTTACCTTAAAATACTGATAAAATAATAAAAATTACATGAATAAGATATATATGAAATTGAAAAATTAATTGTATAATAAATTAAATCTACACCATCTAATTACCTTTAACTTTCCTTGTTCTACCTTTCCCCAACAAGACCTCCCCTTCAAATTTGTTGATGGAGTTGGCATGCCAAATGCGAGGCATATTGATATTTTTTGATAAATTTGGAATATACTGACTAATGTACACCATGGATTGATATACCTTATATCCCTGCACAATAGAACCCTTAATGCATGCTCTTTGTCTAACAAAAGCCTTCAATGACTTCAAATGCCTTTCCACTATCCACATTGATCTTGTGTGTACAAGTCCACACAATTCAATCTCCTAAACTTTGTGTATGAAATAGTGTTCTTGTGCATTGAAAAATCATGGAGGTAAACACTTCTCCATTTCACACATTAGACAAGGAATTTCTCTTTTCCAATACCTAATATCTTCTTTATGGATCTCTTTAGATGAAAGCCACCTACAAATGACACAAGAAAATAATAGTGATCAACAAGATTAAGGCATATGAAATAAAGTTTCAAGTTTTAAAACACAATATGTCAATAAGCTATGAAACAAAGTGAACAAACATTTTCATGCATATAAATTGTTACTTACCTCATGTATTTACCAAGATCATATATAACTTGATTTATGTTATCGTCAAAGCTATCAAGGAGAGATAGAGGTAGAACGTACTATAACAAAATCAAATCATTATTTATTTCCAAATAAGAGACAAAAATTACTAAAAAGATGTACTAAATGTAAATCATATAAGTAAATAATTACCTTAATGAACGTACGTTAGTCATGAGTTTTAACACCACCAAAAACAACTTTTTCGTTAATATTTTTTGTATGTTCGACGAAAACCCAATCGGAAACCTTATTTTCTAAATGACCTCTTTAATATCATTACATTGTTGCTCTGTCAATAACCATGGAAGAGTAATATTTTAGTCTCTCTCTCGAGCATTGGAATTAATTACACTTTGCAATGCATGATTGGCTTCTGCAATGTCACTACAATGTTTTCCAAATTTATCTTTGTTAATCCTTCCATCTAACATTATCCATATCATTTATGTTACATTCTTCTCTATATGCATTGTATCGAACAAATGAGCTATTTCTAGGTGCTCGTAGTAAGGCAACATATTGCATTGTATGGGATAACTCTTCATTCCTTTTGGAAGCCCATTCATGCCTTCACGACATTCAATATTAAACATAAACGAAAACACATTAACAATCATATTCATGACACCCATGGTAGAGAAAATTCAATAAAAATGAAAAATTCATAATATTACATATTTATATGCTACATATACAATTTTCATACCATGACGATATCTATTATATTCCAACTTACATAGGTGAGGTGTCATTCTTCATGGTTTCTTCCCATTCTCTTCTTTACCATTGAATTTTTTTTCTCGGTAGTTTGATACCTATGGTTCTTAGGGAGGAAGTGTCTGTACTCATCAAACACCTCATTTCTTAGATTTCTTGAATGACAAGATTTTATCCTAGGACCACAAACTGCACATGCAAATTTTCCCTTTGTTTGAATATCTGCATGATATGAGTATTAATGTTATATAAGCATCAGAATATTATTAATTTAAATAAAAAAATGCATGATATTTACCCTAAAAACATATTAATTTAAAGTGCAAAAAAAATTTGCATACCACAAAAATGTGTTAACCTAGGAGCATCATGAATTGTCCATGCATGTATTCCATGGAACTAAAAAAAATTTTGTCCTATTGGTCTAGAGATGTCATACATACTGATTCCAACCCATAAATTCAATAGCTCATCGATAAGAGGCTCAATATATACATTCATATCTTTAACTTGGTACTTACCTAATTTATTCAATATACAATGCTATTTAGTTATGTGTCCCAATATATAAAAGGTGTTATCATGCAACAATGAAATAATATAATTACTTTCAAAAAAATACCTGGAATAATCATTGCCAACATTGTGTGCTCTCTCTTTATCGACATCCAAGGAGGAAGGTTATTGTTTATGACGAAAACAGGCCACAATGAGTAAGTGGAACGAATCTCTCCAAATGGATTGAAACCATCAGTTGCCAATGAAATTCTAACATTACGAGGTTCATCTTTAAAAATTGGCCATTTTTCTTCGATGTTCTTCAATGCAGAACCATCTGCAGGCATTCAAAGAACACCATCTTCACTTATTTTCTTTACGTTGCAGTCCATAAACTCTGTTATACTTTGGCACCTGAATAGTCATTGGAAACGTGGAATTATGGGAATATAACGAAGAACTTTGTGAGACACATTTTTTGTTACTTAATCAGTTCGATGTTTACTAATTTCACAGTGTGGGCATTTGTTTTCTGATGCATATTGTCCATAATATATAATATGATCATTAGGACATGCATTAATAGCTTGATAGTCCATTCCAATTTCTTTCATAATCAAGAATACCTCTCGACGTGTGTGTCATAAATTAATTGATAGTGGTAATAGAAATTCACCCAACAGTCTACAACATTGACAAAAAAATGAAATGTAAACAATATAAATCATAAATATTGCTTATCCCTAATTTGTGAAATAATTAACAGTAAAAATAGAGGAAAATAGTGAATTTTTCATACCATGTGAAGAAGAAATTAATACATTACATACCTTAGGAGTTGTTCACTAACAGCAACAACAATATAGTATATAGAATATTTTTTGTTGATCCTTCATAAAGAGGTTCTTAGGACTTCTCGAGTAGAGGAACATCATGAATATCATGGAGGTTGTCCTCATCCAATGGATCAAATGTGTCTTGGATCAATCTATTTATCTCATCTTCTTCATTTGTATCAATAACGTCATCTTCATCCATAGGATCATTAAGAGCTTGATCTTCAAAATTATGATTTCCATGTTCCTCACCTTGTAAAGTAGTATTTCTACTATAATTATGTGGAAAATAGCTCTCTGGTGAATTACATCTAGGGGGCATTGTCTTTATAATTACAAACAATGCAATAAAATTGGTGTATAATATACAACACATAAATTTAAAATGATAAAACATTTTGTGAATACATGATGAGTACTATTACAAGAAGTACATTATCTAATGAATAGCGCCTTACCAAGTGATGATATTCAAACCCCCCTTCAGCATGCCCCTTCTCCTTACAATGCTTCTCAACACTTGTTCTTAAAATTATTCTCGTTCACAAACCTATGCAATCATTGCAAGGGAAATAACACTTTCCATCGCCCTTCGCCTCCAATGTTTCCTTAAACTTAGCATACCTCTTATTATTTTCTTCCCAAGTATATTTCTTTGACATTATAATAGCCTATAAGAACCAAAAAAACTCAATCAATGTATAAGCAAATTATATATATATATATATATAAAAGGAGACAGAAAATTAAAGGACATGACATGGAAAGTGACAAATCTAATTAGTAAATCCAAGTTGACTTTACTTCGACATGTTACATATCACAAACACCCCTCCTTTCCAAATTATTAAGGAATAAGTTAGTATGGGGGTCTATTCTTACCACCAACCATTATATTTTTTATACTTAGTGATAAAATGTAAATCCCCCCCAACGGTTATGTTCTCCCAAGTTAGGAAACATGATTTCTCACAAGCACATGGGATCATAATGCTTAAACGATTTTTCACATAGGATATTACCAGATGCTAGTTTACCCCTCTATAAATAAGAAACTAAACAAATAAAACATTTCAAAAGCAATGATGTTGTTTCCCTAATTAGTTCATCTTCATCTTTTTTTAATCAAACAATGATTAAGAGACCAATCTCGATGACATTATATTTACTCATTGGAAAAATATTAGTTCACTAACCAAAAACCTCAATGCAAAACTAAAATTTTACAAAGATTTTGAAATTGAATAAATTTCATGATGATCTAACCATTTTATCTATTTTAAATAAGAATAGATAGTATTACCTAAAACAATCATTAATCTAAGACGAACCTATTATTTCTCATGTGCCCTCCCTGACAAAATTATAAACTCTATCATGATACATTCAAATCAATACCTCCTAATCATTCGTCTCTTGCCATGTTGGTATTGGATGTGCTAGTATTGAGGAGAAAATGAATATTTGACTCACTTTATGTATGACCCTACACATTAAAGGAGACAAATAATTTAAAAATACTAACCTGGAAACCAAAGGAGATCAAAAATTTGATGTGTTAAACTAGTACCAGACTTTTGAAATCAAAGATCGAACAATCAACAGAAAAATCGTGGCAAGTATAGAAACAAATTGATGAAATATGTCTTAATAACATGTATTTATATTCTTTCTCTGTGTTGATCAATTCTTTCTCTGTGTTGATCAATTCTTTCTCTGTGTTGATCAATGGTGCGGCCTCACTATAGAAACAAATTGATGAAATATGTCTTAATAACATGTATTTATATTCTTTCTCTGTGTTGATCAATGGTGCGGCCTCACCTTTTTTTCATGCTGAAAGAGGATTACGACAAGGGTACCCCTTGTTTCCGCTCCTGTTTCTTTTGGTGGCTGAGGGTCTTAGCAGGGCTATTAGGGCAGCAAGAAATGAAGGACGTTTCTCTGGGATAAAAGTGGCACCAAATTGCAGTATTACTCATCTACTCTTTGTGGATGATGTACTGATTTTCTGTTCTGGTGAGAGAGGCGAAACTCGAGTTCTAAAGGAGATTTTGGAACTTTTCTCCAAAGCCACAGGTATGGAAATAAATTTTAACAAATCCACCTTGACTACTCATTTGTTGAGACCGGAAGAGGTGGCTGAATTGCTTAGGAACTTTCCCATTACTACTGCTGGTCTGGAGGAAGGCCTCAAATATCTTGGTTTCCCACTGAAAGTAAATTTCTATAAAAAACAGGATTGGTGTTGGCTGATTAGGAAGGTTGAGAAAAGATTAATGGTTTGGAGCCACAAATGGCTGTCTCGAGCTGGAAGGTT
>LPNX010078870.1:279371-295089 GCA_001517045.1 Pseudotsuga menziesii | reverse complement strand
GAAGAAACTAGAGGAGTGCCTGGGGAAATGACAGTTGAGATTCATGGAACTGCCTCTCAAGTGCAGACGGCACAGTAGCTGATCCAGGTTACTTTTTTGCCTTTAATGAGTTTTGTTTTGTCTCGGATGTTGAGATTGTGGTTGCTTAGATATATTTCATCTTTTTACAGTTTTATTGGGAATGGGTAAATACTATGGTGTTTTCTCCAAGGTTGTGATTTCTGGATGGATTTCCAAGACTATGGCTCTTAGTGAATATTGTTCCCATTGTTGAGTATAGAGAAATATAAGTCATAGAGCATTTAGGGTCTGGAGTGTGAGTATGGAGTTTATTCTAGAGGATGTTGGGCATTAGAATTTTATCAGGATTACAGTAACAGGAATATTTTATGTATTTTTTATGCTAGGTTATTGTTGAGTTTTGTTGAGCTGGAGAGCTGACTCTCGATATGGTTTGTTGATTCCTTGGATGGTATTACATTTTTTGAAGTAACACTCCCATTGTTTGAGTTTTTTTTCTTCATATAATTGTTTTATTCTAGATTTTAATCTGGTGCTTGGCAGATGATTTGCATCTTTAATGCTTGTCTTTATTTCGACCAGTAAAAGTAATAATTAGAACTTAGAATAAAACAATAGTGTGAGTGGGTGTGTTTGCACAGATGCAAATTGATTAAAAGAGAAGGGTGTGGGTGTTTTGGGCCCTTTGATGGCCCAGCTTGTTTGACTGGGTGGTGAAGTGTACCCTTTACAATCTTGTTTTATTGTCCATATTCTTTTCACATGCATGGGAGTTTTCAGAAGTTTTGGTCTTCTGTTGTGTTTTTGGGAGTTCCTTCATAGTTGGAGTGGTCCCAAAACTGGAGTGTTATAAGGTGGAAGCTCCTTGAACACTCTTTAGCAACCTCAAATGAACATCAAATGACAAATGACAGGAATGCCTTCTCTAGACCCACAAGCAATAGCTGAATCTCTTACTGAATTAGAGACTCCTGTTGGCAAATTACCTACAGCTGATTGAGCAGTATATCCTAGCAGCATTTTTTCCAGCCATGAAGCCAAAGTAGATGAATCCCTGGATGAACATGTGATGGGAAACCATGCAACGAGGAGCTCAGAAAAAGTTTGTTCAAGTTTCCTGTGTTTTCTTTGCTCACAATTCCTCTAAACTTTGTCAGAGTTCCAAGTATAGACAGCCATGCCAACTAGAGGGTTGAAAGCTTGTCATTTAATGCCCATGCAGGAGGGCTGTGTGTCCAACTGTGGTGACTCTTTCTCCTCTCCCTTGTGACTTGGCTAGTTTGTTGCCTAGGCATTCTCTCACTCTGTTGTGACATTTGATATCTAGCAGAGGCAGTTGGGGATGTAGCAGGAGGTTCTCTGTTCATGGTGCATGGTGCATGGTGCCCCTCCATATTGATATAGGAGTTGGTGCAGGTGAATCAAATCCAACTCTATCTTTTGCACTTGCACTGTAATATGCAGCGAGGATTAAATGTACCATATGCATTGTCTAGATCCAATGCGCTATTAGATGGATCCCCACCCACCCAAGCTGTTGAACACCTCGCTTCTATCTCTCGGTGCAATGAATATCATATTCTGGGTTTATTCAGTGGTTAATGATCATATAAGATTCAGGTGTATGAGAAGCCTCAGACCTACTTCCACATGGAATTGGTCTTATGGCATTTGTATTTTTTTTTTAAACAGTTATAGCCGTGGATACAGCGACGGCAATTTTTTTAAAAATTTCTCAGCCGTGGAT
The DNA here is from genome assembly GCA_001517045.1 of Pseudotsuga menziesii. NCBI lineage: Eukaryota > Viridiplantae > Streptophyta > Pinopsida > Pinales > Pinaceae > Pseudotsuga > Pseudotsuga menziesii. The sequence continues at coordinate 293,321 of LPNX010078870.1, read as the reverse complement.
ACAGCAACAGCTTGCCATGGATACAGCGATGGCTAGGCGTGGATACAGCGATGGCTAGGCATGGATACAGAAACGGCCAGGTGTGGATATAGCAACGGTCAGGCGTGGATATTGCAACGCAAATTAGGGGTCGTCTCTATTGCGACGAAAAAGTTACCACGGCAAAAAAAACACTTAGACGTGGCAATATCCACGCTTTTCCGTGGATATTGCCACGTTTTTGCCTTGGCAAAATTGATCACTTGTACTAGTGTGTGCGTCAATTCTTCATCCTTGTTGTTAACGATTTTGTTCAAGCGTATTATTTCTACTTCGTAATCACTTATTTCTTTCTTTATATCTTGATTTGTTAGTCTCTGATTGAAATCACTTTCGTCTTTTAATATCTTAATTTGGGCTGACAATTTTTCTATATGATTGTTCTGGTCGGAAATTATTTGTTCCTTGCACTCTGATACCACATGAAGCGAACAATTATTTCTCTCACACAATAATCACCAAAATATCTGGAATATCAAATAAGCCATAGGGTGAATGTATACTAATGGTTGTATAGATAAAAGATAATAGATTGATACAATAGTTGATGTCCCGCCTATTAAATAAGGCTTGGGAATTGTGACTTGAAAGGTCATGTCCTTTCACTAATATAGTTAATTATGTTTATTATTAGTTATTTAATTATTATTTTATGTTCGTTACACTTACCCTTTACCAAATAGTCTAGATGTTCTTTCCCCCTCGTCTTCTTTGCAACCTTTGTATCTAGGATCATTTCGACTTAGGGAAACTTTTCCATAGGAATTTTATTCAGCCACTTCACTTCATGTGTCCCTTTACTGTCTACATTACCTCAAATTTTTCATCATCTCCACATTAATAAGGATATAGATCTGTAACATTAAAAATAAGTGAGATATCAATTCTTGTAGGTAACTCCAACTCTTAAGAATTTGTTGAAAACATTGGAATAATCCGGCATGGACCTATATTATTTGACCTCAATTTGCTGTACTCTCCCGTAGGAAATCTTTCCATCCTTAGGTGAGCAAGAACCATATTACCAACTTCATAGTTTCGCTCCCTTCTTTGAAGATCTTCCTTCATTTTGTACTTATATTTTTTATTTTGTAGATTTTGTTTAATGTGCACATGTATTTCACTGATGGAAGTTCCACAAAGTCCTCTCCATCTGTGCTTCTTTCTTCAAGCTTAACTAATTCCCTTAGTTCAATAATTCCTCTAGGGTTCATTCCATATAAAATTTGAAAAGGACTCATTCTGGTACTTCTATTTGGTGAATCGATATAACTAAATTCATCCTAGGTCAATAAATGATTCCACTATCTAATATCTTCAACTACCAAGCTCCTAAATATATTCCCTAAACTTGTGCTTACCAATTTTGTATGTCCATGAGATTGTGGGTGATAGGTTGAACTAAATTTTAGTTTCTTTCTGAGTTTCTTCGATAAGGTCCTCCGGGAGTGCCCCGTAAACTTGGTATCCATGTCTGACACAATACTTCTTGGATACCATGCAATCTCACAACTTCATTAAAAAACAAGTTGTCCACATGAGTATCATTACTAATATTGCAAAAAGGAATAAAACGAGTCATTTTCGTAATCTATCAACAACTACAAAGACAGAATCATTACCTTTTTGTGTCCTTGGTAGACCCAAAACAAAATCCATACTTACAAAGTCCCATGGCGTGTTGGGGACTCATAAATGTTAAAGAAATGTAAATTTGGAATATGTTATATTTTTATTATCATTATTATTCCTCCTATTAGGGATTTCATTAATGCAATTGGTCATGTAAATTCTTTAGGTAAGACCTATGTCGTAAGTCGGGCCGACAATACCCACAAAATTATTATTAAAAAGTTATTTTCAGTCTCCCAAGGAAAGTCGACCTTTTTTGAAAGGAGAAATAAGACCTATTCGGTTATTAGTCCTCTCAAGTGATGAATATAAATAGGTGATGCGCCTCCCTCATTTGGACATGCTCACAACTCAAGCAAGTTTACTAGAGGGAGACACATCATATCATCTAATATGGAGAAAGTAGTCTAGTTTTATCTTTGGGTTTTACAATGTACTTGGTTTAACTCTATATTGAGGACGTTTTGATGGGTTTTCTCCCCCACGACACTTTCCCAAGATAAATATTTGTGTGTTATTTTGTTTTTTTTGTGATTCTTACTCTCAATGGGTCAAGTGTGTTGGATTGAGGCATTGTTATTCAATATGGATGCTTAGAATCTTACTTAGGTCCTATGCCTAGCGTTCCTCCCTTAATGATATATAGGGCTTCATGACTTGTCCTTGGTACTCAAATATTTATAACGGTGCTTGATAACCACTCAAAGGTTGAATATCTAATAAAAAGGTCACATGTTGTGGATTGAGTATTTTTATATGGAAAATGAGATTTATTAGCTAACTTTTAGACCTAATTATCGTATTTTATCACCTAACCTTTGACTATGCCTCTATATCTATACCTAGTTATGAAAAAAAATATTATAGTGCCAATATGCCCACTCAAAAGTCAAGGATCCCTTTGGGAGGTCAATTGTGTTGGTTCAAGGCAATGTTATTAGATTTGGATGAAACTTTAGGGCCTAATTCCAAATATTCCGTACCCAATCATGTTGAGGACCCTACAATCTAGATAGTTTCTTCTCAAAAAATAAAAATTGTGCCCAAATTTCCACTTAGAGGCTAAATAATCTCTCAAGAGGTCAAGTGTTTATGTTCAAGGTTTTGTTCTTTTCCCATTTTTTCTATCACCTTTATTTTTATGGCTTTATTCTCAAGCTTTGACCCTTGATTATGTTAATATCCGTAAGACCCATACCTACTACCCAAAAAATAAATCTGGATAAAAGCAACATAAAGAAATAGTATGCAGGAAGGTGCAGTTACTAATTCTTGTCGTCAATAAAGTGGAAAGGATCAAACCATAATTAAGGTAAAATCACTCATGGATATATATCACAAGTGTTGACCATGTGATGCAAGTGGATGTCAATTGTCTAGGATAATAGGTAGGAATTTAAGAAAAAATGATTAAATATTTTGATCTTAAGTTATGAAGTGGGTTTATAATATTCCCACACCCCCATTTAAGTATGAATTTATGATGTTTATGTCTGAAATAATTAGATGCATATGTAGGCATATAGGCGCATATAGGTGCATATATGGCCCAACAACACGGCTATAGTCACCCTTTAAAATTATTCATGTCTATAAGAGCCGAGGAAAGAGGCAAAACCACATGGAAAAAATAATCCCTAAAGAAAGGACAAGGCACTAAATTTGAAATATGTCTTCAATATGTATTTATCTTCACTTGAATGAGCTGAATGAACTACTAGATAGTGAAATAATTTGATGAATAAATCATGAACTCCATCATCATGCGCTAGAGAGAAGAATCTGTAAGAAAGAAGAGGACAGAATCCTTTTAACTCAACATTTGATTAAGTAGGAGCATTATATGAATGCTTCTTTCTGCTAACAAACCGTGATTTGCAAACAAATTCTGAAATGGAAAAGATATCTGTGCATACTCCTTCCCAAAGAGTACAACAATTAAGGCAATCAATAACACAATCAGTTCCTTGTATAGCTGCAAAATTGTTATGTGGATCACATATCATTATTCCAATACGTTGTAGCACCTTCCCAGATTTGATATGAGGTTGAAAATACTTTGATATTTTTTAGAAATATTATCATATGGAGCAACAAATCAAAATGATTCAATGTCTCCATGAGGATATAGGGATAGACTAGGCATGTTACCGTATGTATGTATATGTTACAGTATGTATGTATCATATTTTATCAGTATGTATATGTTTCAAGGCATGTTACAGTATGTTACATACAATAATGCATGAGAAAATTTCAGACATAAATAGAACTCTTTCTACATATAACAATTATTTCATTTTTTAGAAAAATTATTTTTTTTTATATATTTTTCTTGAGATGTAACTCCTTCATCCGGATGTGGGTGCTAACGTGGTTGAGAGGAATAGCGGGAGCAACATCCCAAAAGCAAAGTTGTCCCTTGACGCCATTCCCAATATCTATCATCATTACGACCTTAATGAATCCAACCTCATCATCTCTCGATCCACAAGGGCATTCAAGATTCTGGATGAGAGGTAACATTCCCCTCGTCGCATTGTACTGTGCTAGAATCTCCATATTTAAGGCAAGCCGAGCAAGTTTAATACAGTCCTACAGTTCGTGCAATCTTACTGTGTCCAGGGTGTTCAATATTCCTCATAATGTTTCTTCCTCTCTGCGTAATTCGGTGAAGCCCACCAGCGACTCTGAGCTCCTCGTGACTGTTGGGCGAGCTAGTTTTCATCCTGTGACTATTGGTGTTTTTTCCATACTTTTTTCATTTCTCAACCATTTAACAAAAACATTATATGTTACACTGCTAGAAACCTAGCTCAACTTGCTATATAAAAATCCAACCACTGATCATTACATTAAAACCTTCAAAAGATGCAGTAACACTTGGTGAACTGACTTCAAGGTCTCCTCACTTATATAATTAGAAAACAAAATTAAAATGAATAATAATTTTTGGAAAAATAAAACTACACAAGCACTACTTGTTATCTACATGTTTACAAGTTTTTGTATATTGATTCCATCATTTAGACACTCAATGTTTGCACAAACAAGTACATATACCTATAAGTTTCTAGAAAATAAAATATCAATGTTAGAAAACATCAAAATTGAGCTAGTTATAAAATTTTAAATTAATAAAGCTTATATATTCACAAAGGTGATTCAATTTCCTATATTTCATATTTTTTACTGAAAGAGCCATGAAAGATGAGAGGTATTTGATTTTTCCCACTTTTCTATTCCTTCTAACGTTCCAAGGGTGACCATCGTTATATAGCAGTCACTCTAATATAATTTTGAAGAGAGTATGAATACAAACAAATTTATGATTACTTTCTTTCATGACATGCAAAACTTTTAACTTCAAATCTCTAAGAACAAAGTTTTTTTTAGGGTAATATGTTATGACCCAAGGGGAACATATATGAGGGTAAATGAATATGATATGATCCCAAGGAGGGAATACGTGTTTAAATCTATATGTAATTAAGTAAACATATACCTAATAGTGTTAACCTATTAAAGGCAATGAGTGACTAAAATATAAATAAAGGTCATGTAGTCATTGTTGATAGAGCATGTAAATTACATGTATGAATGACTTCTCGTATTTGGAGGATGTCCTCCTACTCTTAGAGTTACTATATCACTCATACTTCATATCTATCTTAGGGTTGTTCTTCACATTTACATTGTAATTGTTGTCCTATTTCATTTCTATCTTAGATCCGTGCTTGACATTTACATTGTAATTGTTGTACATGATGTTCATTCTAAATTATTATGTGATCATGTTATGATTTCCTCAGGGCGCTTGCACGAAGTTGGTTCCACTTTTTAGTGCCACTTAAGAAATCGAAAACGCACTTTCGAAGTGTAAATCGATAACGCATATGCGTTATTGATGGTACGTTCAGAATAACCCGAGCCTAAAGACGAGCCTAAGGTTAGTAAGGCAGTATCGCATATGCATTCTTTAAAATTAAAACATCGCATATGCGATATGGAAAACACACAACAACAAAAAAACAGAGGTCGTGGGCCTCACTTTGTCATTTGCACAGTGAGCATTTCGGGAGAGCAATAAACTGCACCAGCAATTTGCATTTAAGCATTTGGAGGTCGATTTGGAGGTGGCTGTGGAGGTGTCTTAGCTCCAATGGCAGGTAACTACTATTATCAATTACAAATTGTTTTCATTTTTTTATTGTTTTTATTAATTTCATAGTTTTTATATTTGTTTTAAACAAATTTAATAAAAAATATTGAATTAAATTAAAGAATGATAAATTAAAACAATTTGTATTTTGTTGTTTAAATCTTAACAAATAACATAAATGAGAAAGATACTTTGGAAAATGAACCCACTAATAACCAAGAACCAAACCCATACCCATCTCGGAGGGGGAAGAAGATTGAAACTCATAGATTCTAGCGTGTTTGGGTGCATTGAGGCGCCTTAGCTCATCTTTTAGAGGGGGGGATCATTTGAGACAATCTTTAGCCGAGGCATTGGACACCATTACAAACACAATTTCCAATGCCCAAGGAGAGAATCGAGGAGGAAATACTATTATGATGGTTTGAGTTATAAAGACATCAAAAACCTAAAGATTACAAAAGACCAATTATTTTCATTATTCCGGGACCCTAGCACTGGATTGGTTCCACCCACCAGTCGAGCACACATTTCCATAGACTGGTGCATGGAACCAAATATAAAGGCCAATTGGATGGATCGATGGTATATGGTCTTCGATGAATACCCTCATGGGAATAGGGACATCCCATTTTATTTCCTCAGGAAGTTGTATGCAGAATTCATCCTAGGGAAACGAGTTAACTATTTCGATATTTTAGGCTTCCAGGGTGTTGGTCATGGGATGCCCCAGGATAGGGAAGGGGCTAGGATGGATCCTAACTGTGTGCCACGCCCTCCACACACACCAAAACCCCCTCGAGTATATCCTCCTGTGGGTCCTGTGATTGAGGATACGCAGAAGGCCTTATTTGACTTGGAAGATACATTGCTTCAGCATGGGACTGATGTTCAAGGCAATGTAGGCCAAGGGGTTGGCACTTCTAAGGCCGTCCCATCGCACAGTAAGGATCCATCTACAGATCGCACTGGAGACGCAGAGCATTCAGAGCGTCGTGTTACTCCACACCCTTGCATAGCATGTGGAGGCATATGTTATGGCCCTGCTTCAGAGTTCCAGGACGATGGATTACTTCGATCTGTAAATAAAAATAATTATTTTCATATTATATTTTTTTATATCACAATTTTCAATTGTTTCGCAATTTATTTCTATTTAATTATCTAACAAATTATGTGAACAAATATACAGCTGGTGTCCCATGGCACCCCAGATTCGCATAGTCCTCTGATTAATGTTGAGAACATTGATGCTGCTATCAATATTGCATATGGGTTTGGTTCTTCACCATTAGGTGATTAGGATGAGCACATTGAATCCCATCCTAGTCCCTCTCATGTAGAGGTAGATTCCCAGACGCATGTATTATTTTAAATATGCTTTTAATTATGTTTTGCTTTCTTTGAAAAAATCATTTTTCAACCATCTTGTATATGTCTCATTTTCTTTGTATTATCTAAAATTGACATATTTGACTTTATGCAGGCATCTATTGAGCCATTGGTGCTTGAAGAGAACCAAAGCGAGGTTGTTGGCGACCCACCTCTTCCCCCCCACCAAGTACATGTAAGTTCCGCTTTCTTTGAAAACATCATTTTTCGTCCATGTAGTATATATGTCTATGATTCTTTTTATTATCTGAATTTGACATATGTTATTTTATGCAGGATTCTAGTGAGGCATCGATGCTTGAAGAGCACCATATCGATGACTCTAGTTGGTTTTCAATATGTGCATGTCCATGTGTTTCTAGTTCCATCTCATAACTTGTAAAGAGGTCACTAAACCCTAGTTCCATCTCATAACTTGTAAAGAGGTCACTAAACCCTAGTTCCATCTCATAACTTGTCAACCCTAGTGATAGCATGCAATTTGGCGTTCATGAAACCCTAGTTGTTTTCCAATTTGTACATGTCCATGTTTCTAGTTCCATCTCATACTTGTAAAGAGGTCACTAAACCCTAGTTCCATCTCATAACTTGTCAACCCTAGTGATAGCATGCAATTTGGTGTTCATGAAACCCTAGTTGGTTTTCAATATATACATGTACATGTGTTTCTAGTTCCATCTCATAACTTGTAAAGAGGTCACTAAACCCTAGTTCCATCTCATAGCTTGTCAACCCTAGTGATAGCATGCAATTTGGTGTTCATGAAACCCTAGTTGTTTTCCAATTTATGCATGTCCATGTGTTTCTAGTTCCATCTCATAACTTGTAAAGAGGTCACTAAACCCTAGTTCCATCTCATAACTTATCAACCCTAGTGATAGCATGCAATTTGGTGTTCATGAAACCCTATTTGTTTCCCAATTTGTGCATGTCCATGTGTTTCTAGTTCCATCTCATAACTTGTAAAGAGGTCACTAAATCCTAGTTCCATCTCGTAACTTGCCAACCCTAGTGATAGCATGCAATTTGGTGTTCATGAAACCCTAGTTGGTTTTCAATATGTGCATGTCCATGTGTTTCTAGTTCCATCTCATAACTTGTAAATAGGTCACTAAACCCTAGTTCCATCTCATAACTTGTCAACCCTAGTGATAGCATGCAATTTGGTGTTCATGAAACCCTAGTTGTTTTCCAATTTGTGCATGTCCATGTGTTTCTAGTTCCATCTCATAACTTGTAAAGAGGTCACTAAACCCTAGTTCCATCTCATAACTTGTCAACCCTAGTGATAGCATGCAATTTGGTGTTCATGAAACCCTAGTTGGTTTTCAATATGTATGTGTACATGTGTTTCTAGTTCCATCTCATAACTTGTAAAGAGGTCTCTAAACCCTAGTTCCATCTCATAACTTGTCAACCCTGGTGATAGCATGCAAGTTGGTGCTCATGAAACCCTAGTTGGTTTCCAATTTGTACATGTACATGTGTTTCTAGTTCCATCTCATAACTTGTAAGAGGCACGGTTGAGGGTTTTGCAGATTTGACCCACCAATGCAAGAATTTCATTGAAGGAAAATGAGAAAAAACCTAGTTTACGAAATCAATGCACAATGAAGTCACTGGTCCTTGAAAACAAGAGGGAGAGGGCCACCTGAGGTAATCACATGCCAGGAGACCAACGGAGTCGACGGTTCTTCGATCCGACCTCCGGTTACTGAGTTATCTCTAGTTGAAAGTCGCATGAAAATGTCGTTCAGGGACACTTGGTGACTTCCAGTCTAGGAGCAAAAAAACAAACGGAGCAGAAAAATTGCATGCCATTGGCTCATGCAAGTGTGTATGGGCAAGGCCGATATGGGAATCCTACAAACACAACCACGGTCGAGGGTTTTCATGTGCTTACCCCCAAATGAAATAGCTGCAAGAGTTTACCTAACAATGTAATTAAATGTATATTAAACTAAAAACATCAAAAAATGTAAATTTCAACAACTCGAGAACATGTTATTTTTCGATTTCTATTTGTTGGTGTAAAAAGACACCGTTCTTGGCGCCTCCAATGTGCCATAGATGGTGTTTGTATCCTAGGCACGCGAAAGGATAGACATTAGTAACATCATAAGTAAAAAAAGGAGAACCCAATGAAAATGTGCAAACATGATTTATAGATAACTCACCTGAGGTTGTACAATCGTGTTTATAGTGTCCAGTATCCTCTAAATAATATTATGTCTGTGAATGGTATCGGTCATTCACAGGTTTATTACATTGGGAATAAACTAAGGCTAAATAATTGAAATTGTGCTTCAGTATTCACTTTAAAGGTTAAATAACGCACCTGACAATGCACTCAGACGAGTAGGCCATCTGGATCATCTCTGATGCCGATGGTGTCCATCAATCTTTCGTGCTTTATATGAGGTAGCAAGTACCATACATGTGACCTATTTTTGTGACCAAGTGTGCACAGCTTGATGTTTATACCAACTACTAGGTTGGTGAAATGGTATACAATAGCTCTTGGTCTATAATCCTGATATACATACCCACCCTTCCTCTTATGTTGTGCTGCAAGTGTCAAGTACTCCCCTTTTATAACCATCGATCCAGTTGGGAATTCAATATTTTCATCATCTGTAATAGGTTCGAGAATGGTTTGTTTCCCCTCTAAGCAACGTGCCAACCAATAGTCATAACCCCATTCATTATTTTTTGGGGCAACGACTGCATATATCTGACCTGTGAAAGGAAATAGGTCGAGTTAACAATACATTTTTTAAATAAGGCCTTGCATTTCTAATTTCTACATAAATTAAATTCTACATAGGTCGAGTAAACAATACATAAATGCATTTTCTTATTTAGGTACTACTCATGTACCTGCTTGTATGAGATTCGATATGTGATCATAGTCTGTAGAAATATATGTTTGATCATCTTCCAAATGGTCGATTTCATTAACCCCGTTGAAATTGGTGCCAAGTGTCACTCGATCCCATGTATCAACGGTATCTATATACTCACAATCATCCCATTCATGGATGATATAGGAACTTCAAAAGCAAGCCTTCAATCTTGTCCAAATTTGTAGGGTTGAGTTGTATGAGCTTCTAATTGAATGAAACTGTCGAGTTCCATGAATTGTGTTCACCCGGTGTGTTTTGGATTGGTCCACATTTGTCACCTCCCAGAATATTCTCCGCACCAGGTGTTTCCTTGTTGCTTGTTCTCCTATGACATATGCACACCATTTCACTATAGATGCAGCGTCTCAAAGGTGAGCACCTGTAAACTTCATCTCTTCCCTTCGAAGGGCAGTTTTTATACATGCCCCAATTCCATCGTGGTCTCCTTTGCCATGACCAGTTTCAAAGTAGTTCCATACATGTGGCACCTTGTATTCTATGTGCAACAAACACAACCATTCAAATACACGTGCATTCTTGAACTTCCAGCACAGCCATCTGACCAAATGAAATGATGATAAAATGGTATATCCATAGCTATCACATGATCATATAATAATTTAAAGCAATGTTGCATGTAATGGATGTCATGGGTCTGGTCGTCACTTATGTAGAAGTGAGTTTCTTTCAATATCACATGTTTCTCTTCATTGCTATATGGCCCATGTCGATACGTGATATGCACCATTATGCGCACCTGCTCTGAGTGATAGTATTGACTTTGTATTTAATTTTGTGGTTGTAGGGTGTAATTTTCCGCAAATTCAACCACTGATAGTATTGTTCCGAGAGGGAAGGTGTCCCGGCATCTTTTGAATTGCTCATCTTGCCACCGTGCCATATCGACATGTTGAATGTACTGTTGGATCTTTCCACGAAACTCTGAAATAAAATCACATACTTGCACCTAGTGTAAAAAAATAAACAATGTTATAAAAAAACATAAAAAGATGTGTACATGAATATTAATATGTCAATATTCAACAATTTACCTGTGAAGTCACCAATTTAATCTTCCTACTTTCTTTCCCATCATGTAGATGATATGTCTCATACTGATAGTTCTGCTTCTCAACAATTGCATTCCTGAATGCTTGATCTTCACTTTCATGGATGCAATCAGACCATAATGATAGCCGACCACAATTGTTGCAAGAACCGTCTACACATTGTTTTAACTAATGTGTCTGCCCATCTTGCCTCGAACACATTATGATATGGATGAAAACTCTGGATGACATTGGTGGTATTGTACTTGAGCATTCCCGCACATGGTTAGGATGCAAAAAATGACGTATATGTGCAAATGTATGGTAATATAGGTCAAACTCTATGTGGTATCTACAACAACAAGTGTTCTTAATGGTATTGATTCTAACATACCAAGGCTTGCATTTTTCAAAAGATCTTTGTAGAGCCCCCAACTGGGTCTCTTTTAACTTTTATTTACAGTCAGAAAATTCACTTTATATATATATACAGTTTGAAAATCTATAATTCTGTTTTATCTACTTCTAACAATTTACTGTTAACTGTGCAGGTAGCAAGGATGATCACAGCATATAAACTTTTAAAATTTAATAAACAGAATTTGCCATATAAACTTTTAAAATTTAATAAACAGAATTGGCCATAATACTACTGGAAAATACCTGTAGGTAGCTAGTAGGTCCACCTTTGTTGCTGTCCTTGCTTGCCGTTTTTCCTTGCTTTTCCCTGCAGCCAAAAGTCCTTCCCAAGTTCTGAAACTCAACCAGTCCAAACCAGTCTTGCCACCCTGCCAACTGGCGAGGTCTCGCCGACCACCCAGCTCCAAAGGTACCCCTTTGGACCCCCGAGCCCAAACCGAGTACAATCCCTAAGCTGTTGTATCCCCTCAAATATAACAATCTCCAACAAAACCCCTTCCTTGCAGCTCTCTTCTCCCTAAACTTCTAAAAAAAAACTAAGGCAAGGATGATCCCCTTCTCCTCCCTCCTTTCTCCCTTTTATCCCCATGTTTGCCAACCTCCCCCATTACTACCCCTATCTTTATCATAAATTTATCCAACCCCCTTCCATCTACCATGTAAGTCCTTGAGCCCTCAACTTGGACTTGGACTCATTTAAATAATTATTAAAAGGTGTTGGTTGGGTCACTTCTCAACCATAATTTTTAATTCAATTCAATTTAATCCTTTTATTTAATATAATATTTTAAACATATCCTTACTCATATTTCAATTGTTGACCATTTAATTAATAAATAATAAATGTTATATATATTATATAGTTTAAACTTGCATGCTTCACCAATTAATTCAATTAACAGTAATTGTCAATTGATTAATTACACTTACCTAATCATTTTAATTAATGGTTTCTAATATTTATAATATGTAAATTCCCTTTAATTATAAATTCACTAATTCAATTTATCAATTATGAACGATAATCCTATCAATGTAAATCATAACATTATCAATGTGTAATCATATCAATTAAATAAAATTTACTACGATTTAATCAACTCATATACCTATTTCCATTTTAATTACAACTTTGTTTGTAATTAGCTAATTAACAATCAATCAAGCATTCTAATCAATTGCATTAGTCACTACCTAGGTTAACCATTGCTTTGTTTATTATTCAACCATAATTAATTATTAATGGACAATAATTAACCATTAATCAACATTATTAACCCTAATCAGCACTATTAACTTTAATCGACATCATTAACATTGATCAACAATAGTTAATTACTAACGACAGTAATTAATATTAAGCGACACTAATTGACATTATTACTCAACAACATTTCATGTATTTCAAAATATGTAGGCGAGTTATGTAAGTGTAGCTACTGCTTACATTCCTCATGTAAGTACACTAAAAGTAATAATTCACATACATCAATCATAATCAAGGAACTTTATTATTTACCGACACATGTTTTAGCATAGTTTACAAGGTATGATCCATTAGCTTACTGAAATCCATGTTACGACAATTCATACATCACTGATTTACGACACCTACTAATCAAGGGTTTTACACACCTACAGTTAGATCTTGTTTTCACCCCTACTTCACGCTACATCTATCTACCTACATCATTACTAACTTCCACATCCTATCCTGTCCTCTGCTGGACTACCCTGGAATGTCAAGTCATGACCGGTTCCAGCTAGAACCCGTAAGCGGAAGTGTCGACCACATCGACCAAGCTTCCCCAGCAGGAAACCACCAGTCATCATCACACACCTTGGGGAGCGTGCCGTAGCACAGCCCTCCCATGACTCTGGGTTTCGGGGATAAACGGTGGGTAAAGCCTCCACCCCCCTAATGGAACAAGGGACTATGTCTACTCGACATAACAACATCGTTGCACTTGTACTCAGTCTGTCATCGTATAACCGATCTGGGCGGTTGAGGTTCCTGGAACTCTACCCCACCCATGTCATAACATACATCATAATAAACAGCATAATAACCATACGAAAGTAATTAATGCATCATTCGCATACCATTTTATCTTTAGAAGTCCATGTCTCCGAGGTCCTCCCACCTCGTAGGATCCGGCTATCACTTAGCCGTTTCAACCTGTAAATTAGTCATCGACATACAATATAGGATATCGTGCATAATCCTTGATATGTACACATATATCTCATCATAACATGACAACAATGAACTCATTCATTCGCCATGCACCTGGCCTAACATTCATTATTTCACATATATCTGTAACGATATCCACGTACCCATCATTCA
>LPNX010078870.1:224371-274371 GCA_001517045.1 Pseudotsuga menziesii | reverse complement strand
CATTTACAGAACAAGAAATTGTTGATGTAATATGGGCCATGGAACCAGACAAAGCCCCTGGGCCAAATGGCTTTTCCATCCATTTCTACAGAGCTTGTTGGCATATTATCAAGTCAGACCTTTCGAAAATGATCTCTGCCTTCCTAAAAAAAACTAAAGTTGGAGGGGGCACAAATTATACTTTCCTCGCTCTAATTCCTAAGGAGACAAATCTAGAAACTTTCGATAGATTTAGACCAATTTCGCTATGCAATGCCTCTTATAAAATTATGGCCAAACTCCTAGCCAACAGACTCAAGCCCTTGTTGGGGATGTTAATCTCTCCTCTCCAGGGGGGATTTGTTAAAGGAAGGCACCTTATTGACAATGTGATTCAAGTTCAAGAAGCTCTGCATTCCAGCTTGCAAAGGAAGGAGAAAGGAATGATTATCAAACTTGACATGAAAAACGCCTTTGATCTAGTAAATCTCTCTTTCCTCTATCAAGTTCTTCATTCATTTGGATTCAGTGGAGAATTTGTTAGCTTGATTAAATCCTACACAGACAGGCCTTGGATTTCTCCTCTAGTTAATGGGAGATCATCAGACTTCTTCCAAGCCACTAGAGGACTTCGCCAAGGGTGCCCTTTGTCACCTTTCCTATACATATTGATGGTCGAATCTTTAAGCAGGAAACTCTCTGCTGAAATGGTTGCGGGTATTATTCCAAGCATAAAGCCAGCTAAAGGTGTAGATTCTATCAATCATGCCCTTTTCGTCGATGACTCTCTTCTTCTTGGAGGGGCTTCGATTATCATTGCTTGGGATTTTAATGGAGTTCTCCAAAATTTCTGTCAAAGTTCAGGAGCTTTAATCAATAAAAGAAAGAGTGTTTTTTTTGGTTGGAATGTAGATCAACAAACAATTCAACAAATTGCTAGTTCATTGGGATTTCCTGGTTTTGAAAAGTGAGATAAGATCAATAACTTGGGCCTCTCGTTAACCTTGGGAACCAGTCCTCCCTTGCTTTGGATGGAATTTATTAGTAAAATAAAAGCCAAAATAGTCTCTTGGGGCGGCTACTGGCTAAAATTGGCTGGAAAGATGGTGCTTATTAAGGTGGTTCTTTAAGCTCTTATATTATTTCAATCCGCATTGCTTCTTGCGCCCAAATCCATCACTGCCCATATTTCCAAACTTATTTGGGACTTTCTATGGAATGGTGGAAAAGGTAATCAGAATAAGATGCATTTGGTTGGTTGGGAAACACTTAAAAGACCTATTTCGGAAGATGGGTTGCAAATTAGAGACCCCGGATTGGCTAATCTAGCTCTGGGCAGAAAAATTATTTGGCAAATGATTGCAGAAAAAAATCACTCAATTAGCAAGATTCTTCAGAGGAAATATTTAAAGGGATGTTCAATGAGAAATTTCAAATCAGCGAATACTCCCCCTGGAACTACAATATGGAACTTGTGCAGAAAAGGAATTGATCATATTCATCAATAGATTTACAGAATCCCTAGTAATGGGATGAAAATATTATTATGGGAAGACAACATTTTGGGTAACCCTCCTCTTTCTACTTTAAACCCATTGAGTGAGATAAAATCTTGGTTAATATAAAAAAGGTCTTCTCAAGCTTGTTGATATCTACCTTTGGGATGGAAATGGAAATTGGGTTGGCTGGGCTCTTCCGAAGATTCCAGAGCCTCTTCAACTCCAACATAAATTGTTGATTTTAGCTCTTCCATGCTTGACACCTGTCCATCGATCATCAAAGGATAAATGGGGCTGGGTTCCGATAAGAAATTACTTAGTATCTCTTGATTTTCTGCATTACAACCTCATCAATCTTCATTCTTATCCCCGACTCTTTGGAAGTCTATCTGGTCCTCATATAGCCTTTCAAAGGTTAATTTTTTGTGTGGCTTCTCTTGCACAATAAGACTTTGACAGGAGATAATCTCTCTAAACATGGATTTCACGACCCTTTTAGATGTATCTTATGTTTTTCAGCAGCAGAAACAACAGATTATTTATTTGTCAATGTGATTTCTCCCATACAATTTGGAATTTGGTTCTCGGCAAATTGACTGTGATTGCTCCCTCTGAATTAGCAATCATCCCATTATATGTTTCCTGGAATGATCGGATTTCTGTTTTGCAGGGGAAAAATGCAGAATGTAAAATACTCTGGCAATCAATCCCAAAATCTATTTGGTGGGTTTCGTGGCTTGATCGAAATGAATGTATTTTTAATGGCATCTCATCCTCTCCCAGAGACATAGCAAGCAAAGTGAAATTGCTGATATTGGAATCTGCCAGTAAGTCAAAAAATATTTCCTCTCTGTCTTCAGAACTTGCCGTATGGTTGGGTGTTTCTTCTTCTGAGTCTAAGAGAAATTCATTCTTTATCAAACCAATTCTTCCTCCTCCCTGGTGTGTTAGGCTTTGTGCTGCTAACTTTCTTATGTGGTGGAAGAGCTTCGTCACTGCAACTATATTTTTCGATGGCACGTCCAAAGGTAATCCTGGAATTGTTGGTGTCGGTGGGGTGGTTTTTTCTCCGGTCTATACAAGCCAAACCTCTTTCAGTTGGGCTCTTGGAATCAACTCTAATAATATAGCCTTCTTAAAGCTTGTCAGATTAGAAAGGAGAAGGGATTTCAGACAGTTTGAATTTTTGGGGATTCTGATATTTTGATCAAAATGATAAATTCTAAAGATCAGTTTATCAATCCTTCCTTGAACAAATTTAAGGACACTTTAGATGCCACATAATACTGGAAAAACCTGCAAACTCTGTCTTTAGGTGACAATTAGGGGTACTTCCCTAACTTATTTGAAGATGAAGTAAAAAGATAAAAGATAGGTAATTGAATCAAATTTCATAATATATAGCATTTATGCAAACAAAATGTGTGTAAATGATTATAAAATTAGTTTTCGCAAAATTGGGTTTTCAAATTTTCAGCACATCATAACATATATGTTTGTGTGGGTGCAGCAATATATGAGGTAAATGATGTCAATTTGGGATAAAATCTTGCAGACATATAAAGGACATATGGGCCTAGTGTAACACTATTTATTCAGAATTTTTCATGAATTATTTTTATTATTATTAATTATTGAAGTCATAAAATATTGAAATGAAAACGTTATGTGCGGGTGCAACACTTTAGGGGAAAAAATTAATGAAATCCTTGATTTCTATATATAAGATCGTAGAGCTTTCTCTCGTCTAGTGCACCATATAGTTTTCTTGGGAAATGGTGATGGAAATCAAAAGTTATATAAAAAATAATCAATGTATCTATTTTCGAAAACTGACGTGTGTCATTTTAAAAAATAATAATAAATAAATAAAACATGTTTTTGAAGGAAAAAATTACATATTCAGAATCATAAGACCGTAATCTACGATATTCTAAATTTTCATAAAAAAATATTGTGTCTGTCATAGCAAAACACGCCATCGAAACTGAGCATATTGATAGAGTTCTAAGAGACAAGCAATAGACCTGGTTTATTTTTCCTATCCAATATGTTTGGTAGTACGAAGTTATGTCACAATATAAACACTACCATATTCAGAATTTGAACACTATATGGAATTGATCCATTTAAACTAAATGACAGAAGAAGAAAAAAATACTACATATGCAAACTCTATTATTATTAAATAGACCCATAACATAAAATAAAACCAAGTGTTGCCTCCCCTCCCCCATCCCGTTCCTTTCCCTCTTTGTTCCCCTCCCCCTCTTGCTCGGCCCTTGGGTGGCCCTTTGGGCACATGAGGGTGTTCCTCCTCGTTCACCCAAAGGGCCGAGCATAAGGGAGATAAGGCAGAGGGAGACGAGAAGGGGAAGGGGAAGGGAAGGGAGAGGGGAGGAGAGAGGGACGAAAGGGAGGGGGGAGAGGTAGGGAAGTCCGGGTTTGTTTGTTTTTTTATAAATTTCATTTTTTTTTTAAATTGCATATTTTATTAAGCTATTTTAAATTTCTTTTTTTCTTTTTTTTTAATTTGTTTTTCAAAAAAAAATTGTAGAATTTTTAAATTTTTCAAAAAAATGTATTTTTTTTTTAATTTGTTTTGTTTTGAAATGTTTAGTTTTTTTATTTATTTTTTAATTATATATATAGTAATAATATTTTTTTTATAAATTTTTTAATTTTGTGAATTTTATTTAATTTGTTTTTTTTTCACGTGGGCGTGGTTCACGACCTTGAGAAAATTGGTCGAGGAACCTAACCCTGAAGGACCCAGGGAGTTGGATTTTTTAAAATTGAACTTCCGACCTCAATAAGAAATGGTCTTTGCAATTGGAATCCAACCAATTGAGCTACCCCTCGGGGCTAATTTGTTTTTCTTTAAAAAAAATTTATGATTTTTGTATTTGGTGTTTCACTTTTTTTTTCTTTTTCTTTTAATTTTGTTTTTTATAATTGTTTATTGACTTTTCTTTTTTAATTTTGTTTTTCTTTTCGAGTTGTTTTAATATGATTTTTTTCATTTTTTGCATTTTAATTTTTCTAAAAGATTTTAATTTTTTAAAGGGTTAATTTTAGGGTTTTGATTGCAGTGACATGGATTGTTCAGGACACGGTTTCAAACAAGATGCAATTTTAAACTTGAATTAAAACAGAGGTGATTCCAGGAGGTCCACTTGTAAATTAGGAGTTTGATATAGAGTTTCAATTGCAACTAAGCCACCCAAGGATACCAAAATGCCGTAATTTTAGCCTTGAGAAAAAAAGGTGATACTGATATTGCCACTTTTCGTTTTGGAGTTGTTTTTTGGTGTTTTTGACGCAAAAATGTATTTTTTTATGGCTAGAGTTATCTTTCTTTATATATAGTTCTCATTCTATAGTTTATTGCGTTATGGGCCTTATACCATCACCAAGGTTGTGAGCGACAATTCTTTTGAATTAAGTATTCCCCCCTTTCTTGGCTTGCATCTAGTATTCAGTCTGGACATCCTTTGACCATATTTTCCACCACCATTTGACACATTGGAGGTGGTAGAGCAGTTGACACCTATAGAGATCATCCATAATGCATGGAACATACCACCCTTGATAGGACCAAGGACACACAGGTTAAGACCGCTCGCCAACATAAGCTTCAATTCTACCGGGTTGTCAAAGCAAGGCAACTCTTGCACTAAGGCAAGTGGATCACAAAGTGTTAAGATCAACAACAATTTCCCCATTTTACGAGGGAACTCAAAGCAATGGATACCATTGCTTCCTAGGGGGGGGGGTGATCCATATGGAAATCAACGACCATACACCTAGTCCACTAGCTAATCAGGGTTTGTGTGAGAACAAAATGTATCAAGCATAGTATAAAGATATATATTGCAAAGAACACTGTGATACAATAAACTCAAACTCTATAACTTAATGAAATAGAACATACTATAAAATGCAAAATACAAATTAACTAGAATGATCGTCTTTTATCTATGAGAAGAGATGTGGCATCTATGCTCATTTGTCAGAAGCTAAGTTACGATGAGGCCAAAAGGGTTATTTAACATAAAGCATCAATGAGAAAACCTTAAACATAAAAAAAAAACCTAACCCTGAAGATGAAATGCCAAAAGGTGTGTGGGACATTTTGTGGTTAGTTGATACGTCGACTTCCTAAGGTTGTAACTTTTGCATACAATCTCCATTTCAGGTGCTTGGAAAACATTGGGAAGGTATAGCCAAGAAGTACATATTTTGAATGGCCCAAACAATGCCTTTGGAAATCATTTAGACGCTGTCATGCCAAAAAAAATGTCATTTAGGGCCTCAAAACAACCCTAGAAGGTTAAGATCTACAAGCCAAAAAATAATTGCCAAGATGGATAGCTGTGTTTTGACCCAGTGGATTAAGTAGGTGGCCACTGATGCCCACTTGCATCACTAGCTCAACACACAGTTTTCCATCTTGGTAGTTTATTTTACTATTTTTCGAGTCCTAAATATCCGAAGCCGTTTTGAGGCCCTAAACAACAGTTTTTGGCACGACAACGCCCATGTGTACTTCTTGGCCATACCTTTCCAATGGGACACCAAATGCCCCCAACAAAAATCAGATGCAAAAGTAACGCCCTCGAGAAGTTGATGTATCAACTAACCATAATTAGGCTCGCTAACCTTTTGGTGTTTCATCTTCTAGGGTTACGGTTTTCTCATTGATTTTTTATGTTAAAAGGCCCTGTTGGCTTCATTACAACTTAATTCTTGCGAATGCACGTAGACGTCACATTTATTCTCAAAGATAAGTTACTGCCATTCTAGCGAGTTCATTTCACTGTGCATTTGTTTACAGTTCCTGCATATTTCAATCATTATATAAATTGAGTATTATTGTATCTCTGTATTTCTGTCATGTTTATATGTTTCATTTCATTCCCTCATAAATCTAGATCATTGAGAGACCATATTCAAGAATAAAGACCCAAAAAATAACTAAGGAAAGATGATTTCCATATTCTGCCAATTTATTTTCATAGTCCCTTAAATATCTAAAATTAAGATAAGTTTCCTTAAATTTTTTTATCTCAATTACAATATCCTCATACTAAATTATAATTACTACCTATGGATGTTGCAACTACAAATATAACATTACGTTAATTGTTTCTCAATTCATTGAGAGATTTGTGGTGTGCACATAACCTTGCACTATATTGAAACCCCACCTTGCAATAATAAGCAATTATTGAGAAATTGTGAGCATCCTATGGTTGGAGAATCAATCGTGCTTTATATGGGCTTGAATAGTGTAGCCCTGGGAACGAACGTCATGAAATATTTGTTAATAACACATGAGGCTTGCTAGCAATTATGCTTGCCATGTGGATTGAAGAAAAAGTAAGATTCTGCGACTTACAGTTATAATGAATGATTATTTTACTCGTCGTCAAGTTATGGAAAGAATGCCATGTTTTAAAAGGCATCTTCAATAGTTAATACGTTTGTTCGTTATATTTTTAGAATAATTTTTTTACCCCTTTATAATGCTCGGAGGATGAGTTACAGGTCTTACTTAGCTCTTTTAGCTAATGCAACCATATGTAATTTTCTTGCATGTATGAAATAGTGGAAGGCTTACTTGGTGTGGGTAAAACATACCAGCCTAGCTAAACAAAATCCCTAAGCTAAAGTAAACCACTATTTCTAGCAAAATCCTAAGCGCTTGAATAAGGATTGTTCTTACCATATGATATAATAAGCATAAATGGCATCGGTGTGATGGCCATAAGAGGCGATCCTCCAAGGCATTTGAAACTATAGAGATTTGGGTTGAAATTCTAAATTTAACGTGCCATTGTATCAAGCCATGTGATGGCTTTAATATCTCTAGCTGGAAAGCATGAAAGTCAAATAGAAAACCCTAAGGGTTTTAATGTTCCTTGTTTTTTGTTATTGGTCTTGTTGTTGCATCATTTGGTTTTCTACACGGTAGTGAAGGGAAGAGGGAGAGAGTCAAGCTCTTAGCCTCATCCTTGGCATTTAGGATATCAGCCTCTTTCTCATTTACGCCACACTCTCAAATTTGTAATGGTATTGTTCTTGTTGTAACCAGATGACTCTTTCGCCCGCAACTTAAGTTTTTCTCCACGTTTGTTTGGTGGATTATCTGCAATAATCCTTTGGGCCGTCTTTGCTACGTCCTCTTCTTCGACGGTCAGTCACCTCTAGTTTTTGTTATTTCTCTTTGTTTTTTTCTTTGAGGATAATTTTTAAGTTGAAGAAATAACCCCGCGTTGTTGCAATGCAAGAAGTTCCTACTGGGTTGTTGCGTGGACAAAGGAATAAATCTATTGGTCATTTAAATTACTATTGTGACGATAAAAATATCTATATATATATATATATATATATAATTATGCTCTAGAAATAAATCTTTTCTTACGACTGTCGATCAATAGAGATCATGTATTTCTAGTTTTGAAAGTTTTCTTATTATTATTAAAGAAATTGGAATTATATGGATTTGTATTAAGAGACCTTATGAGGTTTTATGATTCCTGTGTAGATATGATTCGAGTCTTTTAACCTATAACCTGACTTCAGTGAAAACCTAATCCCTTCGATTGTAATAGAATTTTTCCATAGTAGGCCTTTAGTAAGAATAATACCAGAAGAAACCCTTTAAAAAAATCTATTTTCCTTGAATCTTAGATAGAGGAATTGTGAGTTTTTATTTAATAAACTGTACTATCCTAAATACATCTACCAGATATTAATAAATGATAAGAATTATTTTTATTTCAAAGTTTACGTAAAAGATTTACATTAATCTATGAATGTAATTAGATGAATCTTTTTAGGAAAACAATACTATAAACTCGGAAAAAACTGTCATTATTAAATGTAATATGCAAAGAGAATTTTAATATAATATACCTTTTGCCATTAACTTTAAGGAAGGGAAAACTGTAGAATCCTTTACAATAATACTCAGAACATAAAATATTCCTAGCCTATTTCAATTTGTAATGATTACTTAATTCATAGAAATCCATAACATTCCTAAACCTGCTATAAAATATGAAGAAATTTTTATCGATAACAAACAAAACAACGTAGAACCTGGTTAATTGCAGAAGGGGGACAACCACCCAAAGAAGACTGTTCCTCCAAACTGTCTCCTGAAAACAGCCAAGATCACTTGCTTTAGGAACCATGAGGCTGTTCAACAGACCACACTAGCAGACTTAACTCTCAGCAATTTCACTTTAGCTATCCCCTCATCGAATTCCTCTTGTGTGTCTGACTTTTCAGTTTGCAGCAATTCACAAGGGTCTAATCACTTGGAATTGAATGTAATGAGCCTCCTGCTCAATTCGATGGTATTTATAAGATTTCCTAGGTCTTTGGGTCAATTTTGTAATTAAATGAGCCACCTGCTCAGTTCCTCCTCTCAAGAAACATTACCAAATTTGTAGGGATTTTGCTTCCTGCAACAACTAGAAGTGAAAGGCTAGTGTTTCCACTTGTCATTTAGCCTTCTAAAGCTGCTCATTCTTGCTAGTGGGTCAGTGAACACTCTTCAACAATCTCCTTTGGATAGGTGTCTCTCCATTTAATTATTTACATAAATAAAATATTCAATTACAGTCATCCTTGACCAACTTTGTCATAAAAAATTTACAAAAACTTTTAGCGTAATGTTTTCTCAAATTAATAAAAATATTTATTTTTCAATTCTAAGTGGGTTATAAACACCCCCCCCCCCTTAAGTTCAACATCGTCCTCGATGTTGCTTAAGTTTCTTCTGAGTCTTCCTGTAACATAATTGGATATGCCTCCCGCATATGAATCTCCAATTCCCAGGTTGCTTCATCTGGACTGAGGTGCTTCCATTGCACTTTTACCTATCCAATGATGCGATTCCGGAGTATAATTTCCCTCCTATCGAGAATACAGTCTGGTTCCACCTGAAAATCTCCTTCGGGTTCTACCTGAATAACATTCTAGTCGATCACATGAGTAGCATCGTGCACATACTTTTTTAATATAGAAATTTGAAATACATAATGTATTCTAATATTAGGTTGCAAAGCTAACTGATATGACATTCTTCCAACTCTTGCCAATATTTCAAATGGTCCTCAATACCTGGGTGCTAATTTAGCACAACTCCCCAACTTAAAGGAGCTATTTCTGGGTTTTACCTTTACAAATACATGCTCACCTACTTGGAATTATTTTTGAGTTCTTTTAAGGTCTGCATGACTCTTTTGTCTGTCTTGTGCAATTTTTAGATTGCTTTGTACCTGTTTCAATGTTAGTTCCAGTTCTTTTAACAAGTCAGGTCCTAACATCAACCTGTCAACTGGATTACTCCATGAAATGGGATTATTACATTTCCCACCATACAATATTTCAGAAGGACTAAGTTTAGTTGAAGCTTGTTCATGATTATTTTATGCAAATTCGACTAAGTGTAAATAATCTTCCCATTTCTTTGGATAGTCTCTAACATACATCCTTAACATGTCTTCTAGAATTTGATTGACTCTTTCGGTTTGTCCATCTATGTTTTGATGATAAGAATTACTGAAATTCAATTTAGTATCTAGTCCCTTAAACAATGACTTCCAAAATTACCAGTAAACTTAGGGTCTTCGTCAGAAATGATTACCTTCGGAATTCCGTACAACCGAAAAATTTACTTCATAAATATGTCAGCAATGTTAGCAGCCTTATGATTAGTTTTAACATGTATAAAATGTGATTCCTTGCGTAGTTTGTCTACCACTACCATTATAGAATCATTTTGTTTCTAATTTTTAGGCAATCCAGTTATAAAATCAAGACTGGTAATTTCTCATTTCGAATCTGGAATCAACAATGGTTGCAAAAGACCTGTTGGGTGTCGATGCTTAGCTTTAACTTACTCACATTTTATACACCTAGCTATATATTCAACAACTTCATTCTTCATATTAGGCCAGAAACACTCTTTTATTAATATTGTTATCATATTTTGATACCCCAGATGTCCGAAATAAGAACTTGTATGTACTTCATTCAAAATCAACAATTTAATTTCTGGTATGTTAGGTATGTAAAGTCTGCTTTTAATATAGCATTAAGCCTTTCTCATTTAAATTGAAATATGTTTTTACATTTTCAGATTCATTGTCAGTTATTTTTTCTCTTAGATTTTGGTATTCATTGTCCATTTTTATCCCTTCTTCCAATTTATCATCAAATTTTGTTTTGTAACTGCTAATGGCAGCTATAAAATTCATTCTTGCATTTTTGGTTAAGGCATCAACCACTTTTTTTTCCTTCCCTTTGATGTGTTTGATCTCGAAATCGTATTCGCTAAGGAAATTTAACCATCTAGCTTGCCTTGAGTCCATATTTTGTTGATCAAACAAATATTTCAAGCTTATGTTACCAAACATTAATAAAAAAAATTTACCAATTAGATGATGGCGCCACATTTTGAGAGCATGAACTATGGCAACCATCTCTAAATCATATGTTGCATAATTATTTTCATTTGTTTTTAGCTTCCTTGATTCCTAAGCTATTACGTGACCTTCTTGTGTTAGTACTCCACCCAAACCTTCATTGCATGCATTAGTACACAGAATGAAATCCTTGTTTGGATATGTTATTTTTAGTATAGGTGTAGCAGTTAACAATTCTTTTAATTTATTAAAACTTTCTTCACGCTTTTGATCCCAGACAAATCTTTTTCCCTTTTTATGGAAGGATGTTATGGTATTCACGATCTTCGAAAATCCTTCTATGAATTTTCGGTAATAACTCATAATTCCCATGAATGATCGTACATTTGTTACATCTTTGGGAACATGCCATTCCATTATTGATTTTATCTTATCCAGGTCTACTGATATTCCTTCCTTGGATATCACGTGACCTAGATATTGTATTTTATCTTTGAATAATTTGCATTTACTACTCTCAAAACCTGTAGTATTATCTGAAAATGTCCATCATGTTCTTCTTTTGTTTTTGAATAAATTAAAACGTCATCTATGAAGATGACTACAAATTTATCGAAGTATTTACTTAAGACATTTTTCATTAAGCACACAAAATTGTTGGAGCATTTGTTAGCCCAAAGGGAATAACTACAAACTCATAATGCCCGTATCGGGTTCTAAACGCAGTTTTAAAAATATCTTTGTCTTTAATTCTTACTTAATGATATCCAAATCTCAAGTCTATCTTTGAGAATATCATTGCTCTGCGTATCTAGTCAAACAGATCATTGACGCAAGGCAAAGGATATATGTTTTTAATTGTCATTTTGTTTAGTTAAAGGTAGTCTATACATAAACGTAATGTATCGTCTTTCTTTTTAACGAATAAGACAGGTGCTCCCCAAGGGGATACACTTGGTCTTATATAATTCTTGTCTATCAGTTCTTGTAGTTGTAATTTTAATTTGTTAAGTTCTAATATGTTCATTTGATAAGGAGCCCTTGAGTTAGGTACAACTCCTTGTACTAACTCAATAGTAAAATCCAGCTCTCTCTTTGGAGGTAATCCTGGAATTTCTTCTGGGAAAACATCTGAGAATTCTTGTAAGATTGGAATATCATCAAAATCTAGCTTACCTTCTTTATCCATGTGTTTGTTATTTATTATATGTACAACAAACAATTTACAACCCTTCCGGACAACCTTTTTCATTTGTAATGCTGAGATTTGTCTAACAAAAACTTTCCTAGGTATCCCTTTGACTGTAATTCTTTCTCCTTTATCATCTAAATAGGTAAATGTTTTCTCAAAACAATTTTGAAACTACTTGATGTTTTTCCATCTAATCCTTACCTCTTAAAAAATCATAAGACTGTAACGGTAATACATTTAACTTTACTTAAGTTTTGAATTGACTCTTAAACATTTCACAACTTTCAACATAATTAACTACTTTTCTTTTGGTTCCTGTAGCTAACTGAATCAACCAAGACTTTTCAAAAAATTTCAAAGGTCAATTGCATTTTTCTGCTATGCTAGGTGACACATAGCTTAAACTAGCACCCGGGTCAATCAGAATAGAAACAAGCTTGTTTTCTATCATACCTTGTATTTCCACCATGGAGGTTTGATGATCAGCCTGTCAATTCTCCAAGGCTGCATTAATTCTAGGCATTTCATTTGCTACGTCACCAACAGTTTCCTCTTCTTGAATTGTATGCATATTACTAAAGTTTTCCTTTCTATTCGAACAATACTTTGCATAGTGATGTCCCTGACATTCCCAACACTTTGCAGGTTCTTTATGTTCATTGTTTTTTACAAAGTTTTTAGGCATGTCTCTGCCTTTGGCGCTGTAATGTTTTGTTTTGTTTTACCTTTAAAATCCGTTCCTTGATAATTATTCTTAGAAAAAATTCAAGAATTATTTCCGAAGCTTTCATTAGGCTTAAAGCCTTTTCTTCTCTGATCAAATTTACTTTTTCTCTTATTCTTCAAGTTAGGCATGCTTTATTTCTTTTTACTTTGTTTGTAACAGAAGTTAGCTTTTCTCATTGCCTCTTCAAGGGTCTTTGGATTATCAAATTCAATTATGTCCTTGAAGCTAGCAGGAAAACAGCTCAGAAACCTCTGTGTCTTAGGCTTTTCATCAATTATATACTGTACATATCTTAATAAACTTAAAAATTTACTGCTTAAATCTTTCATTGACATTGAACCTAGTTTAAGTTCATAAAAATATTTAGCTCTTTCTTCATAATATTGTTCAGATAATAATTTCCTTTTGAAGTATGTCTTAAAGATTCTCCAAGTTACATATTTTGCTTTAAGGTTTTTAACTCTTTTTATGTCCTGCCACCAAATATCAGACTTTTCGATTAGGTTGTAGATAGCCATTCGAGATTTTAGTCTATCTAAGTAATTATAAATCTGAAAGTACTTTTTCATACCAGATAGCCAAGCCTCGACTTCTTCACCCTTTTCCACTTCTCCATTAAACATAGGAGGTTTTATCTTTTTAAATTCTCATGAGATCTCTTCATAAGGTTTATACTTCCTCTTTCTAGAACCATTGTCGCTTTCACTAATGTATTTATACTTTTATTTGTGCGGCTTTACTTTAATTCCTGAAGAAGATTTACTTTCACTATTAGGAAATTTTAATTTCTTACCTTTATGTTTGTATGATACTGTTCCAGATTCAGTTTCATGCTCCTTTCTTATATATTTACCTTTGTTGTGTATTTTATCTAGTAATATATAATTTAGTTCCTCCCGAGCTCTTAAAATTCTTTCATTATCTTCTTTTATAGTTTGTAATTCAGCTTTTAAACCTTTCACAGTTTGAAGCAGTTATGATGGTTAATTATTTAATTCCACATAATATGTTATATGGATTATTATGATGGGATCCATCTTCAACAGATGCTTCAACTCCTTCCATTTCCTGCAAAAATACAATTTTATATTTCTGTACAGAAATAGTTTTAAAACATGATCAGTATATTTTGTCTCTTGCTTTGCATGCGAGTGAGCCAATCTTCAGGCCTAGTGTTTGGAAACTCACTCTAATACCACTTGTAACTAATCCAAATTTTGTAAATAAAAAAAAATTAAAAAGAAGGTCTAACTGTAAATATATAAAGTAAGTAATGCATAATGTTCATTAACTTGTGCTTAGTACTTTGTCCATTAACATAATGACCTCGGTATGACAATTGATTCTGCGACTTACAGTTATAATGAATGATTATTTTACTTGTCATCAAGTTATGGAAAGAATGTCATGTTTTAAAAGGTGTCTGTAATAGTTAATATGTTTGCTAGTTATATTTTTAGAATAACTGTTAACCCCTTTATAATGCTCGGAGGATGACTTACAAGTCTTACTTAGCTCTTTTAGCTAATGCAACCATATGTAATTTTATTGCAGGTGTGAAACAGTGGAAGGTTTACCTAGTGTGGGTAAAACATACCAGCCTAGCTAAAAAAATCCCTAAGCTAAAGTAAACCATTATTCCTAGAAAAAGCCTAAGCGCTTGAATAAGGCTTGATCTTACCATATGAAATAATAAGCATAAATGACATTGATGTGATGACCACAAGAGGTGATCCTCCAAGGCATTTGAAACTATAGATATTTGGGTTAAAATTCCAAAATTTAATGTGGCATTGTATCAAGCCATGTGATGGCTTTAATATCTCTACCTGGAAAGCATGAAAGTCAAATCGAAAACCTAATGGTTTGAATGTTCCTTGTTTTTCATTATTGGTCTTGTTGTTGCGTCATTTGGTTTTCTGCATAGTAGTGAACGGAAGAGGGAGAGAGTCGAGCTCTTGGCCTTGGCCTTCAGTCTATCAGCCTCTTTCTCATTTTCGCCACACTCTCAACTTCATAATGGTATCGTTCTGGTTGCCAGTTGGATCTTTGGCCCGCAACTTAAGTTTTCCTCTGCGTTTGTTTGGTGGACTATCTGCAACAATCCTTTGGGTCGTCTTTGCTACGTTATCTTCTTTGAAGGTAAGTCACATCTGGTTTTTGTTATTTCTCTTTGTTGTTTTCTTTGAAGATAATTTTTAAGTTGAATAAATAACCCTGCATTGTTGCAATGCAGGAAGTTCCTACTAGGCTACTACGTGGACAAAGGAACCGGTCCCTGTGACTCAGTGCGTGGTTTGGTAATACCTGGAACCTCCATTCCCTGCTCTTGTGGCTCATTTGGTTATGTCTCTGTTGTTTTGTGGCTAGGCCCACAATCTCCAAAGTTGGAATCATTTCTATGTGTCCCTTTCGTTGAACTCGTAAACCCTTGAGGTTCTGCCTGTGGCATTTTCAGTCGTTCTATAGAAATGGTCTCCCTTCGACCGTAGAGTCTAAAGGGGACTATAATGTTTAGTTTGTTGAGGATTTAAGACAAGGTTTCTTCCTTTAAAAGTGTTTTAACATGCATTTGTTTTTATTATCTCTCTGAACTTGTAATTGTTTTGGTTTTTATAATAAATCTCGTGAGGGTTTTCGTTGTAAATACAGAGTCGTTTTTGCTAAAAAAAAACCGTAGAGGCATTTAAGCTAATTGTCGTTTCTTAT
The DNA here is from genome assembly GCA_001517045.1 of Pseudotsuga menziesii. Taxonomy (NCBI): domain Eukaryota; kingdom Viridiplantae; phylum Streptophyta; class Pinopsida; order Pinales; family Pinaceae; genus Pseudotsuga; species Pseudotsuga menziesii. The sequence goes on along the minus strand of LPNX010078870.1, from coordinate 258,822 downwards.
TCTTCGATTTTAACTCTTTAAAATGGGATCTGTAGCTTTGTTTATGAGAAGTGGCCTTTAAGGGTTTTTCTACTGTAAGTTCTGTAAACTTTTATAGACCGGAAGGCCATTGTATTTTCCAGAATTTGTGGTTATTATAATAGTTAATATTTTGTATAACTAGAGTCGTAAGGCCTTTGCTCTGTTTAGATTATTTTTATCCTACAGTGTGTCTCTGCCAATAAAATTATGAATGAATTCGTTGACTGTGGAAGGAAAATAATGATTCGTATATTCTAATTGTTTGTCTACTCTCAAGAAAACTTGTTATGTTGAGGTTCGATTCAACGATGCTTACGAATTTGTGCTTTGGAAAAATTTAAATAATGTTAAGTAGCTATTAGTTTCTTCTTTTTTATCGACAACCCTTGACAGGCTTCGACCTAGTGATCTATTGATACAAAACTTGTTTTTTTTTAAAGTTTCTTAAAGCGGTTTCTCGCTAAGGTTTTGTCTACTGTAGATTTTAGTGTATTGTTTTAAAATCCTAGCTTAATCTAAAAGATGACTAAGTCATATCACTAGGCTGGAGTTATGGTTTATCATAGATTGGAATAAGTCTACCGGTCATTTATAATATTATTTTGAAAATGAATATATCTATATATAATTATACTCTAGAAAGAAATCTTTTCTTACCACTGTCGATCAACAAAGATCATATATTTCTAGTTTTGAAATTTTTCTTATTATTAATAAAGAAATTGGAATTCTATGGATTCGTATTAAGAGACCTTGTGAGGTTTTAAATTGATTCTTGTGTAGATACAATTTGAGTCTTTTAATCTCTAACCTAAATTCAGTGAAAACCTAAGCCCTTCAGCTATAATAGAAGTTTTCCATAGTAGGCCTTTAATAAGAATAATACCAGAAGAAACCCTTTAAAAAAAACTATTGTCCTTGAATCTTAGATAGATGACTTGTGAGTTTGTATTTAATAAACTGTACTTTTCTAAATATGTCTACTAGATATTAATAAATGATAATAATTATTTTGATTTCAAAGTTTACTTAGCAAACATTTACAGTAATCTATGAATGTAATTAGATGAAGCTTTTTATGAAAACAGTACTATAAACTCGGAAAAATTGTCATTATTAAATGTAATATGCAAAGAGAATTTTAATATAATCTACTATTTTCCATTAACTTTATGGAAGGGAAAATTGTAGCATCCTTTACTCAGAACATAAAAACTTCCTAAGCTATTTCACTTCAATAATGATTACTTAGTTCAAAGAAATCCATAACATTCCTAAACCTACTATGAAATATGAAGTAATTTTTACAGATAATAAACAAAACAACTTAGAACCTGGTTAATTGCAGAAGGGGGACGACCACCCAAAGAAGACTGTTCCTCCCAACTGTCTCATGAAAGCAGCCAAGATCACTTGCTTTATGACCCCCAAGCCTGTTCACTAAACCCCGAGGACAAAGAGACAGTGCAATAGACCACATAGTAAAATCTCTGCAAATTGGCATACTCGCTAGCATACTTAACTCTCAGCAATTTCACTTTAGCTATCCCGTCATCGAATTCCTCTTGTGTGCCTGACTTTTCAGTTTGCAGCAATTCACAAGGGTCTAATCACTTGGAATAGAATGTAATAAGTATCCTACTCAATTCGATGTTATCTATATGATTGCCTAGGTATTTGGCTCAATTTTGTAATTAAATGAGCCACCTGCTCAGTTCCTCCTCTTAGAGAACATGAGCACATTTTTAGGGATTTTGCTTCCTACAACAACTAGAAAGTGAAATGCTAGTGCTCCCACTTGTAATTTAGCATTCTACAGCTGCTCATTCCTCCTAATGGGTCATTGAACACTCTTCAATAGACTCCTTTCGATAGGTGTCTCTCCATTTATTTATTTACATAAATAAAATATTCAATTACAGGCATCCTTGACCAACTTGGTCATAAAAACTTTGCAATAACTTTTAGCGTAATGTTTTCTCAAATAAATAAAAATATTTATTTTCAATTCTAGGTGGGTTACACCTTAGGTTATGTTATGTGGCAACATCTCCCCCTTACTAAATCGTAGAGCACCTTGCTACTTTTGATGCAATTAGTATTTTATGTATATGCATAATTTTAATAATACTTCTATTTTATTATTTTCTTTTGTGTTTCAAAAAATCTATATTTGTTTTTCAATAAAAAAAGTTGTCAAATCAAACTTTATCAACTAATCAACAAAAAAAACTTTAAAATATAATAAAAATATTTATTCTTATCGAAGAACAAAAATATAGAATTAAAAATACAAAACTCTTTTAAAAATCATATGATAAGACTTTGAAATTTTATGTACAACATGAAATTAATTTTAAGAACATAATAATAATTTGAACTAGTGGAATGAGTAGCTTAGCCACTTAAGAAAGTTTGAATATATATATATATATAGAGAGAGAGAGAGAGGGGGGGGGGGGGGGGGGGGGGGGGGGGGAAGGGAGAGAGAGAGAGAGAGATTGATTAAGATATCTTCCCTAAAATTGAGGAGGCTATAAGTTTGACTCTTTTAATCTCTTCAAAGTTAAGCTCAGCAATTAAGATAATAATAAAAAAATTGTAAGCTATTGATATTACCTTCTATTATCTAAAAAATACATAATATACAAAATGTTCTATGGCTAACCTGTCGCTTGGAAAACCAGGTCAACCATCAGAAAACTATCAATTTGGTTCAAGAACCAGAAGCTAACTTTGTACATAGTTAAAAAAGGGTTAAGAAACTTGCCCTTTATTGGGAAACCGGGTAGTACCTTTCTCTTCCAAAAACAAAAGACTAAGTATGTTGCTAAACTATGTGGGAATATAATAAACCCCCTTCATAACTTAGGATAACATATTTAATCAATTTTGATTAATTTCCTACCCACTACCCTAGATAGTTGGCATCCACTTGCACTATATAGTCAATACTTGCCATATATACCCCAGGAACGCTTTAATATTGATTCTGGGTTGGTCCTGTCCACTTTATTGAATGCCAGAATTAATAACTGTGCTTTCCTGCATATTCTGCCTTATTCTACTTTTGTCCAGCTTTTCTGTGGATAAGGTAAAGCTAGTCAACTAGGAAACTGCTATCTTTTATTGCCAGCCAATCCTCCATGATTTTCTCTCCCTTTTATAGGATTAACGTGTTTTTCCATCACTCTTGACAACTCACTCATGATTTTGCTAATTCGTGAGGTCCTTGACTGATTTGGGAAGTGCTTTACCACCTATGGAGGTTTATCATATTTAATAAGTCTATCTTTTTGAGCTTGATGAGTTGTCTCCAATACAAATCAATTTTACCTATGAGGGATGTTAACGCAAAAAATTGATCATATAGCCTACACCATGCAAAGACATCCATTTCCTAACCCATTCTACTCCTACACCCTTTTGACCTATGTTTTTCTCTCAAAAGCTCCAAAAATGCCCTCAAAGGGCTTAAAAACCCACAAAAGAGCTTTAAAAGCTCAAAAGTAAGCTAAAAAGCTCAAAAAGAGGGCTAAATCCCCAAAAGGGGTCTAAAAACCCTAAAAGGGCTTAAAACCCCCAAAAGGAGCTAAGGAACAAGCGAATAGGGCTTAAAACCCTAGGTAGGGCCCAAAACCCTAACCAGGGGCTAAAAACCCTAAAAACTTGAGAAAACTATAAATAGAGGTGTACGGGTTCCCATCACACACATGATTCCCCCTCCCTGTCGTTATAATGTCTGCATGAGTACCTTGATATACCTTTCACTCTCAAGATATTCATCCCCCACAACTCCATTCCCTCCATTTGCCCATTCCCTTGGTGTGTAGAGTCAAAACTACACCCAATTCTAGCCTGTGGAGAGGCATATTCTAAGTTTTGGAATGGCATCCCCCTTTCAAACCAGATAGGAAGGTATATTGTTTGATGCTTATTTGTTTAATGTGTAGTATGTAGATGTTTTGTATTTGCTTTTATTTTCTAACAGTTTGTTGCGGCTCGTTTTTTCTCCATTGACTCTACCCTTTCGTCCTCTAGACGGAAGGGAGGTGCTTATGCATGTAGCCAGGTTTTTTCCTTGGCTACAAGGGATGTACTATTTACGTACATTATTATTCATCATTATTAAATGGAAGGATACACTCCAATATTCATCTTTGCATTCATGTGATTCAGTCTCTTTTCTTCTCTCTATTTTTCCTGTGTTTTCTTGTGAGAATTATCTTAGTAGCAAGAGCTATTTCTAGTGCTTATGATTACCATGTTTGCTCATAGAATTGGAGATTTTATTTCTACATGGTATTAGAGCACTCCTACATGGTATTAGAGCACAAGGTTGCTCAATTTATATAGATTTGAGGAGCGCATCCAGTCTCATATCCCTCTTTGAAGAAGAGCTTGGTCTAAGCTTACAAGATTTTCTCCTAGTTTTGTTTTTGTAGGTTGCAGAGAGTTTCTTCTTGAGCGCATCAACTCAGAAATATGGATCCATATTTAGCTATTATTTTGAATCCCTTCAACTATCACAAATTGAAAGACAAAATTGGCAGTATATTGCACAGTAAGGGACTATATAGAGTTACTCTAGCTTTGGAGAGTGATCCCAATGTTGTGATTGAGAAAGGTAAGTGGCATAATAGGTTGTATGAAGCCTGTGTATTGCTTTGCCTCTCTATTTATACTAATCTAATATTTCATCTAGATGGTTTGACCACTCCAAACCAAGTATGGACCAAACTTCAGTCTCTCTTTGGAGTTCAATATGAGTTAAGAGCTCATCAGTTGGAGATTGAGTTATTCTCAATGAGTCCAAGCAATTTTGATTCCATTGAAGGATTATTCACCAAATTCAAGTCATTTGTTATAATTCTCAAACATTGTGGGATAGAGAAGAAATATGATCAATTAATCCTTTCCATTCTTTCTAAATTGGGCCCTGAATACTCAATTTGTGTGTCTACTTTTCATGATATTAGGCTTGTTGTTTCTAATTGGAAAATGTCTTCTTTATGTACTTTTTTTTATTCACTAACAAAGGAGAAAGACAAATTGATCCAGATGGTGCTCTTCAATATTCCAAGGGAAAGGATCATGCTCTCATAGTTTAAGGAAGCAAGAATACCAAATCAAAATAAAAGCAAATTGTGAAAGAGAAGAAGCCAAAGACAGAAATTGAAGATGAAAGTTCAAATCCTACTGATGAAGATTCAATGAAGAAGGTCAAGAAGAAAGGGAGCACATCCAAGTGTTCTTATTGCAGAAAATGATTTCATCCAGAGAAGAAATGTTTCAAGAATAATATGGACATCATGTCTCAACTTCTTGAGAAGCACAACATCGAAGTTCCAGATGAGCTAGAGAAGCCTGTTGATTCCTCAGAAAACGGTCATAGTGTGAAATTCCAAGGTGATATAAACCATGCCTTGAGTGCCATTGTAAAATCATTTTCTCATGCCTCTGATATAGATTCATTTTATGATGTATCAGAATCATAAATATCATTTAATTTTTTTGATAATCCACCTATCAGTCTCCTAGATTCATCTCTCAATAATTGTGATTTTTCACTAGATTCTTACTTGTCTTTAAGCAACTCCTCCTCACTCCATAATAATTCTGATTTACAAGAATATTTTCAGGCTGATATACATGTCATGACATCATTCATACCACCATCCATAACATCTACCATACCTCTAAATAATCCTAAGACTATACAAATCCCAAGTTCACTAGTTGATTCCCCATTGGTCTCTTATGCAGTGTTACTTATATTACATGGTTTGAAGTATTTCCTATATTTCATTGGTTGGTTATCCATGACCTTAGTCATATTTGGAATTATATTACACATGTTTGGATCTGTTCTAAACACTTACGGTTCAGATCTCAAGTCCATTTATCATTCCTTTTTTTACACTCATCAGTTTTCCCCAGTTGCTCATAGTTTTCCTAGTCTAGCCATTTATCCTCATAAAGTCACTGAAGGATTTGTTTTTGTTGTTCCATATGCTAAATTTTATAATATATCATATTTTTATCATCCTCATATCATATATGGGAAGGTGCTACATCATATTGGAAGAATGACATGTGATTCACGTCACAATTTTGCATTTATTCATGGAATTGAGTGCGTAACAAATTGTCTTAATTTGTGTACTCTTTGGGAAGGAGTATGCACATATATATTTTCCATTTCATATTATGTTTGCATATCATAGTTTGTTAGCAGTAAGAAGCATTCATATAATTCTCCTTCTTCATCATTTGATGAGATACCAGGAGTCTCTCCACTTCTTTCTTGCAGATTCTACACTCTAGCGCATGATCATGGAGTTCATGATTTAGTTATCAAGTCTTTCACCAAGAAGAAGTTCATTTAGCTCATTCAAGTAAAGATAAAGACATATTGATGATATGTTATACAAATTGTGTGCCTTGTCCTTTATTGAGGGAGGATTTTCCCCATGTGGTTTTTCCTCTTTCCTCACTTTTTTGGACATGAATAATTGTAAAGGGTGACCATAGCCTTGTTATTGGGCCCTATATACACCTATATATCATCATAAAATAATACTTAAAGGGGGATGTGGGAATATAATAAACCCACTTCATAGCTTATGATAAAATATTTAATCAATTTTGATTAAGTTCCTACCCACTAGCCTAAGTAGTTGGCATCCACTTGCACTACATAGTCAACACTTGCCATATATACCATAGGAATGCTTTAATCCTAATTCTAGGTTGATCCTGTCTACTTTATTGACTTCCAGAATTAGTAACTGTGCTTTCCTGCAGATTCTGCCTTATTATGCTTTTATCCATATTTTCTATGGATAAGGTAAAGATAGTCAACTAGGAAACTACTATCTTTTGTTGCCAACCCATCCTCCATGATTTTCTCTCCATTTTATAGGATTAGCATGTTTTCCCATCGCTCTTAACAACTCACTCATGCTCTTGCTAATTCGTTAGGTCCTTGAATGATTTGGGAAGTGCTTTAGCCACCTATGGGGGTTTATCATATTTAGTAAGTCTATCTTTCCGAGCTTGATGAGTTGTCTCCAATACAACTTGATTTTACCTATGATGGATGTATTATTTTATGTACACAATTATTCGTCATTATTCAATGGAAGGATACACTCCAATATTCATCTCTTAATTCATGTGATTCAGTCTCTTTTCTTCTCTATATTTTTCCTGTGCATGCTTCTCAGAATTATCTTAGTAGCAGATCTATTTCCAATGCTTCTTCTTAGCATATTTTCTCATAGCATTGGAGTTGCTATTTTTACATGGTATCAGAGCACTCCTACAAATGGGAAATTGTAAGTTATTATATGAACTAGATAGATTGACATAGCATTGAGACAAAATATTCTAGACACATATTTCTATCGATTTCCATCAAATGAAATATATATGTGGTAGAACTACACATCAACCATATATGCTAGTTTGTTCATATTATAATGAATGTTGTATAGTCTCTAAACACCTTGATTATTATGAGAGTCCCTACTTGCATTTATTCCCTTTTCATCAAAACTTTCCCAAGGAGGCTCTTCACCACCCGATATTGATTGATTGCTTCTGCCCTGTCATGTTCTGCTACCTACTTCGAGATTTACTAGACTTCCATCTCTTCAATGAATCGATTAATGTGATATGGTATCTCCTCTCGGAAGAGTATCTAGTATTTTTCTAGTGTCGACCTCCTCTATATTTGCGACTTATAACATGCTACCAAGGAGCCATACCCCCAAACGATCTAACCAAACCTAGCGATGTTGTGATGGGAACACCAGCTCTCGTCATAGTTTTTGCTGCTCCAAACTCCACACAACAATTGAAACCCAATGCATGGGTTTACTTTCTCATCTTTTGCGTCTATGCATGAACTTTTCTTTCTTATTGAATTCCATAATCAACTGAGCCTGCCCATGCATTCCTAGAGTCGTTTCAATCCAAAATCGCATCCTCCAACGATCCTCACCATCCTCATCTCGAGCTAACATGACTCCTCTCCGTCCTGTATTGGTTTGATTTCCTTTATTGCTATTCCTCTGACTTAACATCACTCTCAAGAGCTCCATCATCTCGCTTTCTCTAGCTAGACGCCACCTACATCCAGGTCAGGGCAATTAAATGTTTACCCCATTTTCCATCCATGAATCATGGGGAAGTACTCGAAGGTATCCTATCCGTATTAAAATATTCATCTCTTTTTTTTTAGGCTATTTAAAGTCCAAATATTTAAGAAATTATAACCTTTATACCCATATGTTGGTTCAATATTAAAGAGATTGTAATCTTTGTACCTCTTTGATGATTCAATATAATATTTCAGAAGAAATAATAATAATTACAATGTTAAAAAATTGTGATGTTTGAAAAGTAGTTAAGTCTATAATTATATATTACAACTTGAGTGGATTTAATGGTTAAGAACATATATATCCTTTTAAGAATATATCAACTCAATTCCAAAGATTACATTAGAGTGATCCATTTTACTTTTTTCTACCATTATCATATAATGAAAACATGGTATACAAATGACAATCACATCATATTAGTGGTAACTATAAAAGTATAAGTAATAATCATGTTTAATCACAATGACAATGTGTGGTAATATTTTTATAACATAGCCTAAAAATTCTATGAATTGTGTTAGAATAAGCTGATTTTTCGACACGTTTTTGATAGAATTTGGTCAAAATTTTAAAAATCTAAGTTATAGTTGTAAAGTTTTAGAAATTTGGGTGTCCCAAAGGTTTTTGAGACTATTGAATTTAGTTACATTCCCATTTTTCGAAATAAAAAACGCTCGATTCCAAAAAAGGGCAAATTTTTAGACATCTCCATTTTGTATTTTTGAATGATTTTTGTATTTAAAAGTTTTCTATAAAAATTAATTTTTATAAAAAGATTAACCAATCATAACTTTTTTTTAAATACTCTGCCTTTCGACGGTATAATAATACAAATAAATGAAAGCAAGAATGGTATCTTTTGGTTGAAGTAAAGGGCAGGAAAAGATCAAAATTTGCATCGTTGGTGGGATGAATTTTGTCGAGAAGAATGGCCACAATAATTACAAATACGAGATTCATTAGGTTACCAGAACCACAACCTCTTTGGGATGCTAGGAATACCATGTTCTCATCTTGTCCATCTTTCTAATGAGAGAGTTAAGGGTATCAGAACCATATTCTGTGAGGTATGCTGGAAAAACCCTCTTCTCATTTCTCTGCCTGAGCTTTCCTATCTTCTTCATCTGAAGGTGGAGGTGGAAGTTAAGGTGTTCTTGACATCTAGGCGACAATGGTTTTTTTACCATTTATCTATCTATAAACTAGTGTGGCCAAATGACATGAACACCTTCCCCTTTCTATAAATGGATTGATTGCCAGTCTTTCTCTCTAGACAAGTCAGAATTGCATGAATGGCATTAGAATTTCCTATTCCTCAGGGAAGGTCGCAAGATCAATCATGTTTCGCACAATCTAAAATGAAATATACTCTTTTTAAAACTTTTCACCCAAGAAATCCAAAAGGATTAATTGAGAATAATCATAGAGAGTAGGAAGGCTACTTCTGAGAGGTCACTCAAGGACCTTAATATTCGAATACATTCAAATCCTTCCAAACAAATAGTAAAAAAACAAAGAGCCAATGCAATTTTTCAAAAGAATTTTCATTCAAAAATATCCTTCCAAAAAACCTAACCAATATCAATCACAAAGAAGATACAACACTTCTTAGAGGTCCTAACAAGACCTAAGACATCAAATACTCTCCAAGTTCCACTAAAAACCCCATTGACAGGGAGGAGAGTGAAAAACACACCCTACATGATAAAAATATTGGCAAACCAAAGGCAAGTAGGGTTTAACACCCCACTATACAAAACATTAGGAGCATTTTTTAACCAAAAATGCTACTGTCATGAACACTCAGAGTATGTAGGTACCAAAAGTCATACTAAATGCCATTCCAACCCAAAAATGTGGAAAAACAAAGTATCTACTACAATTTGAGACCAATAAAAACTTATAAAAGGACTCTAAACAACCAAGCAAACTAGAGGAAATAACCTAGAAACCCCAAAGCAGATGGCTTCTCCCTAGTGGAGTTGCCAATTCTATTGTACAAAAATCTATCCTAAGACTGGGGTGAGGTCACCAACATAATAGGTTTTCTAAGATAGACATCTAGGGTTTTACATAAATAAAATTAGACTCTAGATTCAAGTAAAACTATAAAAAGGGTTTGAAAGATGGAGAATGATGCAACTTGTTTATGCCAGTCGATCCTATCTTTCTTTGTTCCTTAGTCTTGCTTCAATTCTTCAACACAAGCACCTACAAAACAACCATAACACCTTCCTCAAAATCTTTTGACAATAATAAATATTATTGATAAATTGAAAGAACAAGAACATGAATCTATAAATACACTTTCAATATAAAATTCTAATTTCTTCGTCAAACATGACATTGAACTCAAAATTTGGGGAGGGAAAGATGCCAAATCTTTATTGAAATAGTAGAAACAAGTACAAATGTTACCGTTTTATATGCTTTGGAACCTTGCAAAACCAAGACTCTAGATCTCCTACTTCTCTTATCCAAGAATTTGAACCAAAGCTCCAATGCATAAGGGTTTGAAACTAACTAGGGTAACAATTCCAAAACATAGGAAATGGGTAGCAAAGGGATAGAGAATAAGAATTCCTCCAACGTAACAATACTTAGGCCCAAAAGTCCCCCTTCATGCCTCAAATCCCTTGATTTTATAATAAGTGGAGACGATTACTATCAAGTAGAAAGTAGTTGTAACTAAGGGGGTAGTTATCTAAACCACCCTAACTCCCCCAAATTCAATATTTGTTTTTGGATTTTTTAGGGAAAAACACTAACAATGTAAAGGAATAAAGCTTGTAACACCCTTGTAAACCAAAGGAAACAAGCATTTTCATGATTTTGGTGAAAAACACTAGCAACGTGAAGGAAATAAGGGATTAAAGCGTTGGTTCATAGCTCATTAGGAGCATTTTGTATTGAAAGTGGTTACAAAACTTTGTAAGTGATAAGAAATCATTGAATGATTAAGGCCATAACATCATATACCAAATCAAGGCTCTTCCATCCATAGTGTCCTTTTGTATAAGCGATAGTCGACATTTCAAGTGTCATCATGAAACATTTCTCACAAATGGAGAAGTGTTGATTTGGGCTATAGCAATTTCCATTAAATCAAATGGAGATGTGGGTAGAACTAGAGCACTCATGTTTAATTGTTGCTACTTGAAATGACACATTAGCCATGTTTACTAGGTTTTCCATATCATCTCAAATTGTGTCGATTAATCTGAGAGTCCTTACTTGCAGTTGCTCCATTTCCATCAAAACTTTCCCAAGGAGGCTCTTCACCACCTAATACATATTGTTTGATTCCTCCATGTCATATTCTACTACATGTTCTGAGATTGACAAGGATTCCATCTCTTCAATGACAACTTGCTCAATGTCATATGGTATCTCCTCTCAAAAGGAGTATCTAGTATTTTGTTGGTGTCGGCCTCCTCTACCTTTACGAAGTCTAACATGCCACTAAGGATCCATACCCCTGAATGATATAACCTGACTTATCGTTGTTGTGATGTGCACACCAATTTTCGGCACAGTCATTACTTGCTCCAAATTCCACACAACAATTGAAACCTGATGCATGGTTGTACTTTCTCGTCCTCCCCATTTATGCATGAACTTCTCCTACTCATCAAATGTCATCATCAAAGGAGCCTATTCGCACATGCCTAGAGTTGTTTCAATCCAACATTGTATCCTCCAAATATCCTCACTAACCTCCACTCGAGCTACTATGATTCCTCTATGTCCCATGCTAGTTTCCTTTCCTTTATTACTACTACTCTGACTTAACACCATCATAATGATCGTTGTCATCTTGCATCCTCTAGCTAACCGCCACTTGCATCTGAATTAGGGTAATTAAATTTTTACCCCATTTACCATCCATGAATCATGCAGAAGTACTTGAAGGTCTCCTCTCCATATTAATATACTCAATTTATTTATATGCCAAGAATCCTTTTAAAGACCACATATTTAAGGGATTATAACATTTGTACCCATATGTTGGTTCAATATTAAAGAGAGTGTAATCTTTGTACCTCCATGTTGATCCAGGTAGGAAACCAACTTAATGTTTTGATGAATTTGTGTCTTTATTCTATATCAAATTGAGTGATCCACCTAATCCAATGGCTCAAAACAATGTTTTCCATCTTGGTAGTTTTTTTATGGTTTTATGGTCCTGAACTCCCGAGGTCATTTTGAGGCCCGAATTGATGTTTTATTGGCACTACAATGCTCATGAAATAGCACCCAACTATGTAATAGGCCATCTTAAATGTGTACTCTTTGTCTATACCTTTTCGATGAGCTACTAAATTCCCCAAACAAAGATCAAATGCAAAAGTAATGCCCTTGGGAATTTGACGTAAAACTAACCATAACGGGGCCCACAAACCTTTTGTTGTTTCATCTTTTGGGAGTGTTTTGGGCGTTGAGGGATTTCTCATTGATGTCTTTTGTTAAATGGTCATTTTGGAATCATTGTCACTTAGTTCTTATGAATTCACATAGTCGTCACATCTCTTCTCAATGATAAGCTACCACCATTCTAGGGATTTCATTTCACTCTGCATTTTTTTACAATTCCTGCATATTTCCTTCATCAATAGAAATTGAGTATTATTGTATCTTTATGTTTCTATCATATTTATGTGTTTCATTTTGTTCCCTAATAAATTCTATAACACCCTGGTTTTGACCCCAAGGGGGAGGGGAATGTGATGCCCCGGTTTTGACCCCATGGTATTAAAATTGTACATGATGTATATATTGTAATTAAATCATGGAAAGGATCTCAAATCCAAGGCCTTGCCATCGATTTGGTGTTTTCTGTATAGGTGATCAAGGTTGATGCCTGTGGTTTATAGTACTATTCAAGCATAACACATTTTGGAATATCATGTAAGTATGCAATTTAATAAATACCATAGATAGCTATGCACTGCAATGTGAAAGAGATGGGGGCATGATTTCACAAGGAATAGGGAGGGGATTTAGTCAAACTCTTGAGCCAATAGGGTGAGACCAGATTTCATTGAGGGAACCCATAAACCCTCAACTACCTTTTCATCCTCTGTACTCAAGCATTAATTTCTTCCATAAAAATAGTTGAGGTAGTTAATTCCTTGGGCAGAGCAAGGCATGGCAGTCGGTTTCGTGACTGATCCTTCCTGTAGTCTGAGCGCACCTTCAACCTGCAGTGTAGGGAAGACGCGTTCTTGCTTCTGAAGCAAGTAGTCTTGGGGATGCATGCCCAGTCCGTCATCTCAGTCTTCACCTAAACAGTTTGCTCATTCCATACCATTCTACCATTCTCATCATTCTACCATTGGCATTCAGACCATTCATGCATTCCATTCTTTGCTGCGAGCAGAGAGTTGGTCATTGTTGTTCATCTGTCCTGAGTCGAAGAGCATTTTGAGCTAGCAAAGTGTTGCTATGTTGTTTCTGCAAGTATTTTCCTTTGTTGAGACCCTGTTTCTCTGTGTTGCAGAGTGGAGCCTGTGTTGTTGTGTCTCCTTGTGGTTTGTTGTGATGTGCACCCTGATTCAGGTCTGAACTGTATGCAAGAATTAGGGGTGGAAGAGACGATGAATGTGCTTGATAAACCTAGTTTGTAACCTCACAATAAGATAAGAGTGGTTGGTGAATCTCCTATGCACATCCTGAAGAGAACTGGATGGGAAGGTATAGCCCGAGGGACTATGGAGCAGAGAAGGGGATACTTCGTGTGTTGGGTGTGTAGGCAATGTGGATGCCAGGCCAGATAGATCTTCTGAAGGTGTCCTTATTTATGTGGATGAGCTCACTATCTTAGCAGTTCTTCCTATACACTGCCTTAGCATCCTGATAAACCCAAAGATAGATTGGCTTGGCTGACATCCTGATAAACCCAATTGGATATTGGCTTGGTTGGGTAGCCTAATAAACCCAATTGTACATTGGCTTAGCTGAGCAGCCTGATAAACCCAAGTGGTAGTTGGCTTGGTTGTGTCTTGTTGTGTATTTTGGCCATGTGCGTAATCCTTGGATGGACATCCTGATAAACCCAACAATGAGATGGCTTGGCTATGTAGCCTAATAAATCCATTTGTTGGCTTGGCTGGTCCTTAATGTGAATGTTGGATTGACTGTGAGCGGTATGATAAACCCAACTGCTAGCCGGCTTGACTGTGTTCAATCTGATAAACCTAGTAGTGTTTGGCTTGTATGCTCGCAGCCTAATAAACCCAACTGTGTGTTGGCTTATCTTGACAGTCTGATAAACCCAACTAAAGGTTGGCTTGACAGTGTATGTTATGATCTGGTTGTGTGTGAGTCTGTTGTTCCCTAGTTCCTTGTGGAAGTTATTCCCAGCTCGGGGGCGGCAGTTGTGTTGAGAGATTAATGAACACAACTAGCCTATGGTTGGGTGGAACGTTGCAGCGACATAACTAGTTGTGGGACAACTTCATCTTCAAGATAAGTATCTATGTTATTCTTATTTATGATATGTATTTGCTTATGAATGAATTGAATATGATGAATGCTTGCTAATGCTTCAGTAGAGTTATCGATGGTTAAAATGTTCCTTCATTTGCATTTTTTTATGCCTTGCATACTTTCAATGCATTTTGCTTATGATCATGGAGTCTAGAAGCCTAGTTATAGTTAGAAGGCATCTAACTTGAGCACTTCCACAACCCAGAATCCGCGTTGGAAGGTGGAAGGTGGAAAACAGGAAAAAGACAAGGCAGATTGTTGGTTTTTCGCACCGTGATTGTTGGAAAGTGGAAAAAGAGATGAAAGTTCCAAGGAAAAGTGTTTTTTTTCCGATTTCCGAAGTCCGAGGTCGGAAAGCAGAAGTCGAAAGAACAGAAAAGGCTAAGGCAAAAAATGATTTTTCGATTTTCGAGTCCACAACAGAAAGAAAGAAAGGCAGAAGGAAGAAGGCATAAAGTGGTCAAATGTTTCCATCAAAATTTGATTTTCTGATTCCCAAGCTCGTAGTGGAAAGGAAGAAGGCAAAAAAGTGGTCAAATGTTTTCTTTGAAAGTTGATTTTTCGATTCCCAAGCCCGTAGCGAAAAGGCGGAAGGCAGAAAAGTGTTCCAATGTTCCATCGAATTTTGAGTTTTCGATTCCAAATGTTCCGCAACGGAAAGGTGGAACGTGGAAGTGCAGAAAGGACAGGTTCAATGTAGAAGAGGTTTTTTTTGGTCGAATAATGGATCTGTCAAGGGCGAAACGACTATTACATTGGTTTCCGAGCCTGAGAATTAATCTTAAATGATGATCATGACCCATGACTATGTTAAAGAGAAAGAAATGATAAGTTTTAATTTATTTTGCATATCAGTCAAGTGTATGGGCACCGAGTTCATGGACATCAAGGTATCAAAAAGAGTTGAAGAGTGTTTCACAACCATGCCTTGTGTTTAAAAAGAAGAACAAAGGTTCTTTAAGCAAAAAAAAATTAATTCCACATGGTAATTGAGGTATGGGTACGTGACAGTGTGGTATCAAAGCTGCGAGTTGCAACATTGGGCCTGAATGGGATAGAATGAGCAGTTGACAGAGCAAAGAGCACCCTTTGATACCAACATTACATTTAGACAATCTCAGAATTTAAGCACATTGTTTATTGTCTAACAAATGGTGTTTTATTAACACATTTTGCAGAGTCATAGTGCAAACTAAAAAGTTGGTTTTGGCTCAACCATGAGAACCTACAGCATGAATGATGCGCAGGACCCCTATGGGCTCGAGGCAGATGCTATGGTTGGGAACATCCAAGTTGGAAATGTTGAAACAAAATCTAATGGGAGAAGATATCAAGAGACTCGCCCAAATATTGCAGCCACATGAGAATCCTAAGGGTGGAGATGTAAAGTTACAGAGAAGATAATGAAAGGTTTGTTAAATATCAGGAAGAGAAGAATCAACTGAATGCAGCCATGTTACAAAGTTTGACAGGCATCCAAAGGAGGATGAACTCTAGGCATCAGGTAGTAAATCCAAAAGGAAGTAAGAGCAGTGCCATAAGAAGAAAAATGGCTTCTAGTGGGTCATCTGACTCTAAAGGATCCTCTGGGGTTTCAAGCTCTTCATCTCACAAGAATAAAAAGAAGAGGCGTTACAAGAACAATTCACGTGATGAATTCAAGAAGGCAAGGCCTCCTACCTTTAATGGTGAGATAAATACTTGTCAAGAAGCTGAAGCTTGGCTTCTTAGGATGAAGAAGTATTTCCAAGTCCAATACTACTCAGGAAATATGAAGGCAAGGATTTCCATCTTCAATCTGAATGGAAGAGCATCCATATGGTGGGAGCACCTCAGGTAAGTGAGGAAGATCAATGACAGAAATATTTTGTGCAGTTCAAGAAGTATTTCAAGCAGAAGTATCTCTGTGATAGATACTATGACGACAAGATTAAAGACTTCCATGAGCTGAGATTGGGACAACTGACCATGGAAGAATATGAAAACAAGTTCTTGGAGATGTTGAGGTATGTCATATATATCAGAGATGATAAAGTGAAAATCTAGTGTTTTCTGAGTGGACTACCTCCAACATACAAAGAGACAATTGAGTTTGATGAACCTAGAACTCTAGAAGAGGCTATCAGGAAGGATGAGTATTGCTATGATCAGAACAAAAGTAAACCTGATATCCGCAAGGCATGGAAGGACAAAAACAAGGAAAATTTTAACTAAAGGAATAAAGGTTTCAAACCCTCTAACTTCTGAAATCAACAAAGGAAGCCATCACAAGCTATGACTAAACCAGCCAGAGTGATGGGAGACAAGCCAAGAGATCCAAAAGAGGTCAGAGAACCACTCCAATGTTGGGGATGTGGAGAAAACCATATGCGCAGGAACTATCTGTATGAGAATGGGTATGTAAGGAAAGCTCAAAACATTCAAGAGGCTGAAACTGTGGGTCAAGTAGCAAGGATTGTACCTAGAATTTATGCATCCCTAGAGGACTGTCAAGAAGACCATCAATCAACTATGGTTGAAGTTGAAGGTAAGATTGCTGAACAATCTGTTTCTATTTTCATTGACCTTGAATCTACTTCCAATTATATTACTCCTAGAATTATTGAGATTTGTTCCTTTAAGAAGTTAAAGCATTGCAAATCATGGTTAGTTCAACTACCCACTAGAACCAAGAGAAACATTAGTGGAGTGGTAGAGAAATGTCCATTAGTCATGGATTGGTTAGTCACTTATGCAAATATGAATGTTCTGCCACTTGGTTCCTATGATATTCTCATTGGAATGGATTGGTTAGAAATGCACATAGTAAAGCTTGATTGTTACAACAAGACTTTTGAGTGCATGGGTGAAGAAGGAAACCCAAGAGTTGTAAGAGGCATTCCAAAAGTGGTTTCTGATATGCAATTTTCAGCAATGCAGCTAAAGAAGTTATGTAGGAAAGGTTGCAGATTGTATGCAGCTCATGTTTTGGAGGTAGCAAAGAATGAAAATCCTAGGTTGGAGGACTTTCACGTGTTGCGGGAATTCAGGGATGTTTTTCTTGATGAAATTCTAGGGCTTCCTCCAAAGAGGGACATTGAGTTTACAATTGACCTTGTGCCAGGAGCAACACCAGTGTCCAAGACACCCTACAAGATGAGCACACTAGAATTGCTAGAGCTGGAGATGCAACTACCAAGAGTTGTTGGAAAAGAAGTATATCGGGCCAAGTGTGTCTCCTTGGGGAGCACTAGTTTTGTATGTGAAAAAGAAATATGGTACACTCAGGTTGTGTATTGACTACAGTTAGCTGAACAAAGTCACTGTGAAAAATAAATACCCTTTACCTTGAATTGATGACCTTTTTTATCAAATGAGAGGAGCAAGGGTATTTTCCAAGATTGACTTGAGGTATAGTCACCATCAGGTAAGAATAAAGGATGGAAATATTCATAATACTGCCTTCAGAACACAGCATGGACACTATGAGTTTGTAATGGTACCATTTGGTCACACAAATCCACCAGCTACATTCATGTGTCTCATGAATAGTGTTTTCAGGAGGTATCTGGACAAGTTTTCTCTTGTTTTCCTTGATGACATTATTATTTATTCTAAGAATGAAGAAGAGCATGAGAACATTTGAGATCGACATTGAAATTGACAAGGGATCATAAGTTGCATGCAAAGTTGAGCAAATGTGATTTACATAAAGATAGAATTCATTATTTGGGTCACATTATCTCAGAGAAGGGAATATCTGTGGACCCTGAAAAGATTGAAACCATTATGAACTAGCCAACCCTAAGAAATGTGACAGATGTAAGATCTTTTATGGGACTTGTAGGATGCTACAGGAGGTTCATTGAAGGATTCTCCAAGGTTGTGCATCCAATCACTTCTTTGCAAAATAAGGGAATAAAATTTGAATGGACACCAATATGTGTGGAGATCTTCCAACAGTTGAAGAATCTTCTTACAAGTTCACCAATATTGAAGTTTGTACACCCAGAGAAATATTTTGTGGTGTGTACTGATGCATGTAATCAAGGACTTGGATGAGTTCTTACGCAAGACAACCACATGGTATGTTATGAGTCAAGAAATTTGAAGGAGAATGAGAAGAACTATGCTACTCATGATCTAGAACTTGTAGCCATAGTACATGCTCTCAAGATGTGAAGGCATTACTTAATGGGAAGAAGATTTGAGTTAAGGACAAACCACTGTGGTCTGAAATATTTGTTTGATCAGCCAACTCTAAATGTTAGGCAAGCTAGATGGCTATATTTTTGTGTGAGTTTGATTCTGAAATCAAACACATAAAAGGAAAAGAAAATAAAGTAGATGATGCACTCAACAGGAAGGTGCGTGAAATGCATGTGGCATCTCTTAGTATTTTCGGCCAACCAGATTTGAGGAAGTAGATTGTTAATCATACTGTTGAGGATGAAATGTATGTGCACATAAAGGACAAGTTGCAACAACAAAGTATTGAAAAGAAGCATGAGGGATGTAAATTGGAAGAAGATGAACTTCTTACCTATAAGAACATAATTTATATTCCAAATGTGGCAAATTTGAGGAGAGTTGATATGGATGAAATCCATCAAGCTCCATATTATGGTCACCCAGGATATCAGAAAACAATTGCTACAACTAGAAAGAAGAATTTTTGGCCAGGAATGAAAAAGGACATTGCTGAGGATATTTCAAAGTGCATGAAATGTCAGCAGGCGAAGATTGAGCATCAACACCCAACAGGTTTATTGCATCCTTTTCCCATCCCAGAATGGAAATGGGAAGTTGTTTCCATGGATTTTATCACAAGATTGCCAATGACTGTGAGACAACATGATTCCATCATGGTTGTGGTGGAAAAGTTGACAAAGGCATCAAATTTTATACTGGTCAAGTCCACGTATAAGGATGATGCCATTGCAAATATTTTCATGAAGGAAATCTTCAGATTGCATGGATTGCCTAAGGAAAAAATCTGTGACAGGGATACCAAGTTCACTTCCAATTTTTGGAAGGGTTTGTTTGAAAATTTAGGTACAAAGCTGAACTTCGACACTGCCTACCATCCTCAAACTGATGGGACAACTGAGAGTGTGAATTAGGTGCTTGAAGACATGATTCACATGCATGTGATGGACAAACCGTCCAAGTGGGAGGAATATTTACACTTGGTAGAATTTTCCTATAATAATGGACAGCAAACATCTTTGGGAATGAGTCCATATGAAGCTCTGTATGGAAAAATATGTAGGACACCAATGACTTGGGATAATCTAGTGAACAGGATTGTGCTTGGTCCAAAATTGCTCAAGGAAATGGAGCAAGAGGTTGCAAAGATCAAGCAAAATTTGAAAGCATCCCAGGACAGACAGAAAATCTATGCAGATAAGCATAAAGTGCATAGAGACTTCAGTTTTGGGGATCATGTTTACCTCAAAGTGAGGGAAAGGAAGATTTCCTTGAAGCTTGGAAGTTGTGCCAAGTTTTCACCTAGATATTGTGGGCCTTTTGAAGTGCTTGAAAGAATAGGACCATTTGCATATATACTTGCATTGCCTGCTAGCACTAGAGCTCATAATGTTTTTCATGTTTCTTTGCTTAAGAAATATGTACATGAACCTAAGCATGTGATAAATTGGGATGTGATCCAGGTGGAACTCGAGGGAGAGTTCCAAACAAACCATTACGCATCCTCGACAGGAAGGTCACAGTTCTCCAGAATCGAGTCGTTGGACAAGTAAAGGTGCAGTGGAATCACTACAATCTTGAGGAGGCTATGTGGGATATGGAGGATACCATGCAATTGGCACATCCAATTTTGTTCAATTTTGTAAAGCACTGAGGACAGTGCTAATGAATAGGGAGGGGAATGTAACACCTCGGTTTTGAACCAAGGGGGAGGGGAATGTGATGCCCCTGTTTCAACACAATGGTATTGATATTGTACATGATGTATATATTGTAATTACATCATGGAAAAGAGCTCAAAGTCAAGGCCCTGTCATCGATTTGGTGTTTTGTGTATAGGTGATCAAGGTTGACGTGTATGGTTTATAGTGCTAGTCAAGCACAACACATTTTGGAATATCATGTAAGTATGCAATTTAATAAATACCAAAGCTAGCTATGCACTGCAACATGAAATAGAAGGGGGCCTGATTTCACAAGGAATAGGGAGGGGAGTTAGTCAAACTCCTGATCCAATAGTGTGAGACCAGATGTCACTGAGGGAACCCATAGACCCTCAGCCACCTTTTTTTCCTCTACACTTAATCATTAATTTCTTCCAGAAGAGCAGTTGAGGCAGTTAATGCGTTGGGAAGAGCAAGGCATGTAAGTTGGTTTTGTGACTAAGCCTTCCTACAGTCTGAGCGCACCTACAACCTGCAGTATGGGGAAGCCACGTTCTAGCTTCTAAAGCAAGAAATCATGGGGATGGGTGCCCAGTCCATCATCTCAGTCTTCACCTGAACGGATTGGTCATTCCATATCATTCTACCATTCTCATCATTCTACCATTGGCATTCATACCATTAGTGCATTCCATTCTTCGCTGTGAGCAGAGATTTGTTCATTGTTGTTCATCTATCCTGAGTCGCAGAGTGTTTTGAGATAGCAGAGTGTTGCTACATTGTTTCTACACGTATTTTCCTTCGTCGAGACCCTGTTTCTCTATGTTACAGAGTGGAGCCTGTGTTGCTATGTCTCCTTTTGGTTTGTTGTGATGTGCACCCTGGTTCGGGTCTGAACTGTATGCAAGACTTAGGAGTAGAAGAGACGTTGAATGTGCTTGATAAACCTAGTGTGGAACCACACAATAAGATAAGAGTGGTTGGTCAATCTCCTTTGCGCATCCTTAAGAGCAATGGAAGGGAAGGTATATACCAAGGGACTATGGAGAAGAGAAAGGGATACTTCCTTGTGTTGGGTGTGTAGGCAACATGGATGCCAGGACAAATAGATATTGTGAAGGTGTCCTTAGCTTTGTGGATGAGCTCACTAGCTTAGCGATTCTTCCTATCCACTGCCTTATCAGCTTGATAAACCCAAATATAGATTGACTTGGCTGACAGCATGATAAACCCAATTGGATATTGGCTTGGTTGGGCAGCCTGATAAACCCAATCGTATGTTGGCTTGGTTGAGCATCCTGATAAACCTAAATGGTAGTTGGCTTGGTTGTGTCTTGTTGTGCATTTTGGCCATGTGTGTAATCCTTGGATGGACAGCTTGATAAACCCATTAGTGAGATGGCTTGGCTGTGTAGCCTAATAAACCCATATGTTGGCTTGGTTGGTCCTTAATGTGAATGTTGGCTTAACTGTGAGCATTATGATAAACCCAACTAATAGCTAGCTTTATTGTGTTCAGTCTGATAAACCCAGCAGTTTTTGGATTGTATGCCTGCAGCCTGAGAAACTCAATTGTGTGTTAGCTTGGCTGGATAGTCTTATAAACCCAACTGAAGGTTGTCTTGACCATGTATGTTATGATATGGTTGTGTGTGAGTCTGATGTTCCCTAGTTCCTTGTGTAAGTCATGCCCAGCTCGAGGGTGGTAGTTTTGTTGAAAGATTAATGAACACAACAGGCCTATGGTTGGGTGGAACATTGTAGCGACATAGATAGTTGTGGGACAGTTTCATCTTTAAGATAAGTATCTATTTTATTCTTATTTATGCTATGTATTCTCTTATGAATGAATTGAATATGACGAATGCTTATCAATACTTCAGTAGAGTTACTATTGGTTAAAATGTTCCCGCATTTGCATCTATTTATGCCTTGCATACTTTCAATGCATTTTGCTTCTGATCATGGAGGCTAGAAGCCTGGTTACAATCTGAAGGCATCTAACTTGAGCGTTTTCGCACCCCGGAATCTACATTGGAAGGAGGAAGGTTGAAAATAGGAAAAAGACAAGGAAGATTGTTGGTTTACTGCACCCCAAGTTCTGCAGCAGAATGGCGGAAGGAAGAAAGTGGAAAAAGAGCCAAAAGTTCCAAGGAAAATGGGTTTTCCTATTTTCGAAGTCTGAGGTCGAAAAGCGGAATTCGAAAGAACAAAAAAGGCTGAGGCAGAAAGATGATTTTCTGATTCTCAAGTTCGCATTGGAAAGGTGCAAGGCAGAAGGAGGGAGGAAAAGTGGTCAAATGTTTTCATCGAAAGTTGATTTTCCGATTCCCGATCCTGCAGTGGAAAGGTAGAAAGGCGGAAGGCGGAAAAGTATTCCAATGTTTTGTCGAATGTTCAGTTTCTGATTCTCGATGTTCCGCAGCAGATGGGTGGAAGTACAAAAAGGACAGGTTCAGTGTGATAGAGGTTTTTGTGGTCACAGAATGGATCTGTCAAGGGAAGAATGACTATAACATTTTTCCAATAATGAGAATGAATCTTAAATGATGATAATTGTTAGGATTATTAATCCTCCCTTGTCCAAATTTGGTCATATGTCTAAATCAGGAGTCATGTCTAAATCGGGAGTCCATCCAGTCTATGTATAGTCGTTAGCACCATTGGGTAAACTTGACCTAATTGGGGCACATGTTTCAGTTACCAAAGTGTGGGGAACACTAATTGAGGCTCACTGCCACTTATTGCACTTGATTGCATAAGTTTATGAGTCTCCTAGATCAATCCCTACAATTTAGGAAGCAACTGGGAGTGCCGAAACCAACCAAGGTCAGATCACTTCAGTTAATGACTATTCAAGCCAAGTAAGGAGTCAGTTACATTCAGTTCTATCCCTCTACATTCAATTAGCGCTAGGTTTAATTGATTGCACACATGTGGACGCATTTCTCACCTACCACAGTCAGTTAACCATTAGTCAACACTAAATGTAACACTTGGTTGTGTTTTAAAGCTCCAATGAACTCCGGTTATGGTTTAGACAAGGACAGTTAACAACTGGGTCCTCCGATAGTGATTTAGACAAAGTCTTGGTTACCTACAGTCAAGTAGAGTCTAATCAATTCGAACTTCCTCATGTGGATTCAAATTGCTTGTGGCTATTAAAGCCATTTTACTTTATTGTAATTATCATCTGAATTACTTTTTTGATTAATGAAAGCATTCACAGTTGCAAGTCTTTTTGCACTGTTTCATTCTTCAATTGCTGAGTAAATTGTGAGATCTTCTTTGTGAGTTGTATATTTGTCTACAGATCTATATGCTCAAATTTACAATAATGACCCATGACTGTGTTTAAGAGAAATAAATGATAAGTTTTAAGTTATTCTGCATATCAGTTAGGTGTGTGGGCACTAGGTTCATGGACATCAATGATCCAGGTCGTGCCCCAGTGCATGCTGGGGATTATAGTCGATTGAATGAGTCGAGTAATTTTATGGCGAAAGAATAAAAAAGAATAAGCAAAGAAAGAAATACACTAGGTTGACATAAAGTATGCGAATAGATAATATGCAATAATTCAAACCAATTTGTTACTTCTTCTTCGTGAAATATGGAGGAATCCGAAAATGTATATTACATTAGTGTACATGCTTATATAGGATGCTGAGACGCTTGGGTGACTATCCATTACGTTCAGTTATAAAGAAGTTATAATGGTTCACAAGTTTAATCATTGCAGACAAAGCATGTCGGTATGTTGTATGTCAAGGCGGACCTGTCGAGGCAGACCTATTGAGGTGAACCCATCGAAGCGAAAACGTCGAGGCAGACCTATCGAGGATAACCTATCAAAGCAGTTATACAACTTGCCAAATGTTGGTTGGATCATTCCTCATTCCTTAAGAAACAATGGTCTCCATTGTGTATTTGTTCAGGTGAGGAAACTTGTTGGCTATTTCAGTTGGAGAGTACCATATTCCTTGCGGGGAGAGTTGTCCAGCTTTAGCCACCTGAAACAAGGGAATGGAGTTCATCCTTGTATGGCATATGCGTCGTCCCACAATGGTGTTGCAAAGAAGAGGTTCTTGAACATCTGAATGGATGTCTTCGGATTCTGCTGTCTGCAAGTTATTATGCTCCAACAATGGTGCATGGTATGGTCGAGGTAGATCTACTTTGAAAACTGGATGTAGGCCAAGGCATGCAGGAATGTCGAGCTGAAAAGCATTTTCTCCAATCTGTTTAAGGATACTATATGGACCATATCGCAAAGGTTTAATCTTTCTGTATGGACCAGTGAAGCGCTCCTTCTTTAGATGTAACCAGAACTGATCGCCAATTTGGAATGAATGAGGAATACGATGCTTATCATGTTGGGCCTTAGCTTTTGTATTAGATTGTTGCAACATTTTCTGTGCTTGCTTCTGAATCTTGTAGATTTGATCTCTGAAATTCAATGCTTTCTTCGCTTCTCGTCCTTTGAAGTCGGTGTCGTTCGGTTGTGTCGAGGAGATGATTAAGTCGATAGGCACTGAGGGTTGAAATCCGTAACATATATCAAATGGAATATTGACCATAGAGTTGTTTTGATCATGATTGTAGCTATGTTGTATGTATGGAAGGTTTTCATCCCATGTTCGACGGTGCTTGTTGTCCATGTAAATCAATTGTACGACTAAGCAATTTACAACTTTTGTTTGTCCGTCTGTCTGTGGATGGAAGGTTGTCGACAAAGAAAGTATCGTATCGATCTATTTCCAAAGAGTTTTCCAATAGGTGCTAACAAATCTAGCATCTCTATCGGAAATAATGGTCATTGGGAGGCTATAATGTTTCCACACATGTTCAAAGAAGAGCTGAGCAGTCTGTTGTGGTGTCGTAGTCTTCTTGCATGGTATGAGTATAGCCATCTTGGAAAATCTATTGACTACTACTAATATCGCGTCATGATGATGTTTGGTAGTAGGATATCCCATCAAGTAGTCCATAGAAATAGATTCCCATGGTCGACTAGGAAATGGAAGGTTTGTGTACAGTGCTTGTTGTCGATTTAATGGTTTAGCAATGGCACAAACTACGCATGATTGAATTTACTTGTTGACATCAAATTTAAGTGAAGGCAAGTAAAAATAATTTTAGAGGATAACAAGTGTTTTTGCGACTCCAAAATGTCTTGTAATCTTTTTGTAGTGCGCAACCCAAATGATATTTTGTCGATGCTCACCGGTTGGTACACAAAGTTGTCCAATCTTATATAGCAATGTGTCCTTTAGGAAGTAGTCGGTAGCAAACAACTTGTCGGTCTGAAGCTATCGATAAATTACAGACAAATCGTAGTCTACCGAATACAATTGTGGCCAAGTAGTGGTATTGTAACCCTGCATACTCATTACTGTAGACAGTAGAGTAATGGGTGGTCTACTGATACAATCGGCTACGACATTGGCTTTGCCTTTCCGATACTTAATTACCAACTAAAATTATTGCCGGTAATTAATCCACTTGAGTTGTCGAGTTGTCTATAGTTTGGACTAGGATGGAGCGAACTACAAAGGATTATGGTCGGTGAGGATGATTGTTTCCTTACCAAGAATGTAGTGTCTCCATTGCTTAAGATCTTGCACAATGGCGTACAGTTCTTTTTCATATGTTGAGTACCTTCTAATAGTATCGCTTAAAGTCTCGGAATGAAACGCGATTGGGTGACCTGACTAAGTGATCAATGCACTGAGGGCATAGTCCAATGCATCCTTCTCAATCTCAAAGGGTTGATGCAAATCAAGTAACAAAAGTACTGGTGCAGTACAAATCTTGTTTTTGAGTTGTTCAAAAGCTTGTTGTTGTGTCGGTGTCCATTTGAATACATTTTTCCCATTTCCTTTCGTCAATTGATTCATAGGCCATGCGATGTGACTAAAGCCAAGTATGAATCATTGATAGAAATTCGCCAAACCAAGAAAAATTCTTAGTTCATGAATGTTTTGAGGAATGGGCCAATCTTTGAGGATATGTACTTTTTTCTGAGTCAACGTGTATGAATACAGATTCAATTACGTACCCCAAATATTTGATGCTGGTCATTACAAATGAGCATTTGTCCATTTTCAGATATGGTCGATGTTACTGGAGAGTGTTGAATACTTGTCGAAGTTGTTTGACATGTTCTTCCCATGATTGACTGAAAATCAAGATATCATCGACATAGACAATGACACACTTATCGATGAAAGGTAGTAGAAGGTCATCCATATATCGCATGAAGGTTGCAAGTGCATTGGTTAAGCCGAAAGGCATGACTAACCATTCAAACAACACTTCCTTGGTCTTGAAAGCCATTTTCCATACATCAATGGACTCGATTGGAATCTGGTGGTATCCCGACTTGAGGTCAATTTTCGTAAACAACTTAGCACCTTTCAGACTGTCAATGAGTTCATCAATCCGTGGAAGAGGGTATCTATTCTTTACTGAAATTTTATTGAGAGCCCGATAGTCGATGCACATGCGCCAAGTCTCGTCTTTCTTTGGAACTAAGATGATTGGACTTCCACAAGGAGAGGAGCTGGAGCGGTATGACCCTTGTTGATCAAATCCTAGATTCTCCTCCGAATATCTTCATTTTTTGAGAATGGATCTTCTGTAAACAGATGTGTTAGGTAATGAAGAACCAAGAACAAGTTCAATGGAGTGTTTTACCTAACAATGCATAGGTACTCCGTTTGGTGCTTGAAATATGTCCTGGTATTGCTCAAGAATGACGTCGATCTGTTCTTGGTGTTGGGAGTTGCGTTGGTCAGTGAGTCAACTTGTTGCTGCAGTATTCCTGGAATGTTGAGTCTTTATCATGATTAATGTGAACTTTTGAGCATGATTGATAATCTTCTTTGTTTGTTTGGAAAATATCATAGCAACCGTTGGTGTGGGTTGTCGCTCTGGTATGTTGTACCATTGATTTCAAATTTTGGCAATCACCTTCTGAGGCCGTGACTGATATGTACCGTGTTGATCCCATAGGTAAGTTTTTCCGAACAGGGCGTCAGCTACGGAAAGTGGTGCCACGTCACAGAGAAATTCATCTTCAAAGGGATTAATGAAGTAGGCAAGTTTGCATTGGTGTGTGATTCTTAGTTCCTGCCCATCCTTTATCCAACTGATATTGTAAGGCTGAGGATGTGGAGTGGTGAAAAGACCTAATTTCTTCACAAGATCTTCAGAAACGAAGTTCTTATGGCTACCATTATCCATAATCAAATGTAATGGATTTTTCTGAACCCATATCCATGTATGGAATAAGAGCTCTCATTCCTCGTCATCGACGATAGTCAACGCTGTCGAAGTGATCGAGGTCGAAGCCAAGAGGGTTGATGCTTCTGGATCATATTCTACCAGGGTTTTTTAGGACAAGTTGGATGTCGACAATTTTGCCAAAAATTTCTTTCGAGCTTTGCATTCTGACGTATCATGCCATGTTGAACTGTGATAATCACACAATTTCTCGGTAGGATCTTGTTTGTTGCGATCCCTCTTGTCTTTCTAAAAATTTTTCTTTTGATGATTGGGGTTTGGAAGAGTCAGCTGAGAAGGGTTCTTGAACTTGTCAGAATTGGCTGGTGACTTCTTGTCGAATGTTTGACCTATTGGCTTGTTCGTGAAACATGTTTTTCCTTTATGTTTAGCTTCCAATTTGATGTCGTAATGAAATGCATTTGCAATAATAGTGAGAGTAATAAACTCCATTTCTTGTTGAATGTATGGGGATAAACCACTGACTTACTTCAAGATAAGCAATTTCTCTTCTTCTTGGACGCCAAGTCTAGCCATGAGTTGATAGAAATCATCGGTGTAACTCTTTAAGGACTGGTATTTCCATTTCCTTAGTTGTTGCCACTTCTTATATTGTTGTTCAAGATACTTGGGCGGGTAGAACTCCTTTTAGACATATTCAAGAAATTTTACCTATGTGTCTATGGGGTCACCTTCTTTTTCCATCGTTGTCGATAGATTCTCCTACGAGCAGTGTACAAAGGTTGACATCTTTAAGGACACAATGGTGATATTTTTCGCTTCGGAGAGTTGATTCATTGAGTAGTAAGATTCCAGTTATTGTACCCAATTGTTGACAGATTCCGCATCAATATTGACTTCAAGGTTCAGTATGTCCAGATTTATTTGCACTTTGAAGGGGATATTTTATTGGAGTGAGGTCGCGTTGAGGATTCCTTGGAGTACGAAGTGACTCTCATGAGAATCTTGCTGAAATGGGTGAAAATTTCGATTCATTGGCGAGCCAATGCTTTTTCTATGAGTCATTCTGTCTCATCAGTTGCATGTCTATTGTTTGCTTCTTCATCCATCTTTTCTGAAGTCAAAGGAAGTGTCTGCTTGTGTTGTTGATTTTGTGAGCGTGTTTGAAGAGGAATAAGTTAAATAACTTCAATGGAAGTGCTTATGTAACTTAATCTCTAAACAAGATCTAGCTCTTATACCAATGATCCAAGTCATTCCCAGGTGCACGCTGGGTACAACAGTCAACTGAATGAGTCGAGTACTGTTATGGAAGAAGCATAAAAAATAACAAGCAAAGCAAGAAATACACTAGTTCGACATAAAGTATGCGAACAGACAATATGCAAGAATTCAAACCAATTTATTACTTCTTCTCCATGAAAGATGGGGGAATCAGAATCTATATATTACATTAGTGTACATGCTTATATAGGATGCTGAGACACTTGGGTGAATACCCGTTACATTCAGTTACAAAGAAGTTATAATGGTTCAGAAGTTCAACCGTCGCAGACAAAGCATGTTGGTATGTTGTATGTCAAGGTGGACCTATCGATGCAAACACGTCGAGGTAGACCTATCGAGGCGAACCTATTAAAGCAGTTAGACAACCTACCAACTGTTGGTTGGATCAATCGAGGTATCAGAAAGAGTTGAAGAGTATTTCATGGCCATGCCCTATGTTTAAAAAGAAGAACAAAGCTTCTTTAAGCAAAAAAAAATTAATTCCGCATGGTAATCGGGGTATGGGTATGTGACAAATTTGGATCAGTGGTATCAAAGCAGTCTCCTCTTTAGTTTTTTCTTTATGCATGTCCCTAATGAGGTCAAGGTATAAGGAGTTGGGATTCAAGCTACTTGAGCCTCTGAAATAATCTTCTTGCTGACAATGATGATCGTCCATGGCAAAAGAAAGGGGACATGAGGGAGTAGGAGATCCTATTAAGTTGTTGCTCAAGGAAGCCCTCGCATGACAAAGCGGTGAGATGATAGATAATTTTTCCCAAATCCTTTGATGATTGTTGGAAACAATAAATGCATCTTTGTCAAGTGACCACTTTAGAGGCGACGCCTCCTTCAAGTATATGTCAATTCTTATATTCATGTATGTGAAGGTCATAGAGATGCAGATGATTAGTAAAAATGGTTAAATACGATAGAAGGGTATTTCTATTTCCACAAGTTTTTCAATAAGGAAAATATCACCTTTGCACTCCTTAAGGTTGTCTCCCATGTCAAATATTGGTGGGAGACTTGCTGTGAGCAAAAATCCATAAAGGATTTTGAAATGCTTAGGGTTGATCCCACTTGGGCCTCTTTTATGGATGTCATCAAGGAACAATATTGTTGGAATATAATCCATCAGGATTATACAATATGTAAATAGTGTAAATATATTCTGAATGTGAATAGTCATGTAGGAATATGAATAGGTTGGTCGGAATTTGAATCACAACCGACATATGATTTTTATAAATATATGCATTAGCAATGGAATAAAATGAATCGGGAGTTATTTTACCCAACAGTGGTATTAGAGCACCACCTGCCATAACTCTTGCCTGATGCGTTTCAGTCCTGCTGCACACCTAACTGCCTGTTGCCAGTCTGCTCATTCATCTGCCCTTTCCTCAGTCTGCAGATTGCATGCATTGGTGCATGCGCTAGCTGCTCTATCGTTCATGAGTGATGCGATAGTAACAGACCTGGAAGATGCCCATTATTTCTTTGATTCCTCTCTGTAGTATGTTTTCTCTCAGCGATCCACTGCACAACCCTAATCCGTTGAACCTGGGTGCAATTGGAGTTGCGTTGAGTGTGTGAGACCATTCACTATTGTTGCTGGTGCATAAACTCAGATACGTTGAATGCTATGCATTAAAGTATAGAACAATATTATACCTAACCCTAATTCTGCATCACTGCTTCATTTTTGTTTGAGAGTGCTCCCACTCTGTTGCTACTCGTATTTATTACGGTCCCATTGTGATTGCCATTGCCTATTGAGGTATTCTCCACACATGCGTTGAGAAGGTCGTGATCTATTCTCTCTACCCATAGTCTATTTGTCATAGAAGCCGTGTGTTTCTGTTCGAACTTGGGAAGAATCGACATCCTGTGAGCTGTGATTTCATGTGGGGATTCGTGTTGAGAACTGATATGGGATTTAGTATTGCGACCAACCAAGAAGAGATCTTACAACTAAGATTTTGTTGAAGATTGAATTCGTCTTGCTACTGCGAATACTTTGAAGACCAGTGACGAGGTTCACATGTGAAGCTGCTCGTATTCTGCAGCTCGTATTCCTGGAGATCAGTCTGTAATATCCATGAAGTATAATTGGTGGGATGGGCCCATGGATGTTGTAAACTTGAATTGAATATGCTAAGGAATCGTGCTCTTGCTCAATTATGTGAAGGTAATGCGTTTTGTTCATTACTAAAATTGCTCATTGGAATACAGAAACCCTAATTTTCTGTGGTGCGTCCTCTCTAGGGTGGAAACCCTAATTTTATGTTGTGTATTGATATGAGATTTTGTTGAAGATTGAAGTTGTATTGCTCATCTGTTGATGCGAGCTCTTTAAATACTGGTGACTAAATATTCTTGGTGGAGAATGTACAACTATGAAAAACTCACTCCATTACTCAGTACGTGGAGTTGATGTATGAACGATGATTTCGATGAGCCTTGACTACTGCAATTTTCAATCTCGTCCTGGAAAATTGCTGTGACTTCCTTCGATTGTCCTGAAGACTGAGCCTAAGCCTGCACGTGACTGAAGAGGCTCACGCTTGTATTTAGCTTTGTGGCATTGCGTCTGAGTCCATCCAAGCCTCTAGTTGTTTCTTTTGGGTGTGAAGGGCATTGCTAAGAATGTGTTGAGAAGACTGCGTGTGTTGAGACCATCAAGGATTGCGTGAAGCTTGAAGACATTGTGAAGACTCCATTCTTGTGAGATTGAAGCTGCATATCAGATCTTTGAGGACCGTGGAAGCTGAGAAGATTGCTGAAGCATAGGTGTGGCTGCGTTGGTGTGTATAGGAGAAGATTGTTGTTGTTTGCTGAGATTGCCCATCATGTTGACAGCATAAAGTTTTGTATTTTGAAATCTGCGAAGAGTTGAGATGACTGTTGACTGTTGGTTGTAAAAATTGCTGAGCAGTTCTTCTAGTGCTAAAAATTTGCTTCTGAACTTATTGACAACATATTTTCTCTGTCATTGTATCATTTTAAAACTTGAAGTTGAGATATTAAGATTGTAAATCACCTTGGCAGAGGCTGTAGACCTGCAAGGTTATTGTTTTTCTATTATCTCATTCTCTTTGTCATACTAAGTTCATTATTGTAAATTACACTAGCAGTTGCAAAAAGATGCAATCTATAGCATCTGTAGTTGGTGCCACTCTCTCTGGCAAAGAGAGAGGCAGAGGAAGAAGAAACTTCAGAGGTAGAGGAGGCAGAAACAACTCCAGCAAAATATCAGATTTGCAGTGCAAGCGTTGTGGAAAGACTGGACACACATCAAATCAATGTTGGGCTTTGTGGGACTCCATCAAAGACAGACATAACCAGAAGAAAGATGACAATAAAAACCAAGATGCTAGTAAATCTTCTGATTCTGCTCATTGTATTATTGCACACTGTAATCTTGGAATTAATGAAATGACTTCACTTTCATCTTACAAAGATTGTTGGCTACTTGATACTGGTGCAACATCACACATGACTTTTAGAAAAGACTGTTTTGAAGAACTTAATGAAACAATAAATGGCATAGTGTACTTTGCAGATAAGTCTAGTCTTAAACGAAAGGGAATGGGCACCATTCGGCTGAAGATGCCTAGATTCCCTGATTTCTTGTTGAAGAATGTTCTTTATCTTCCAGAGTTGCAGAGAAGCCTGCTGTCCTTGGTGGAGATTCGACAGCAAGGCCATTCCATCCACATGTTTGATGGAATCATAGAAATAAGAAAGTCCTCTGACAACCAAGTCATCATGACTGGATACAAAGATGGGAAGCTGCTGAAGCTAAAGGGTTCATCTGCAAGAGTTCAGAACTATGCCTACTTCTCTCAGCATGGAGAAGGTAATTTGTCATCAAGTTTATTGTGGCATGCAAGATTTGGTCATTTGAATTATAACAGTCTTCATTTGTTGAGAAAGAATGGTGTATTTGGTTTGCCCACCATTCCCAAAGAAAAGAGCAAATGTGATGCATGTCTATTAGGGAAACACAGTAAGCTGTCATTCCATGAATCTAATTTCAGAGCAAGTAGGAAATTAGAATTAGTGCATTCTGGTTTATGTGGCCCAATGCCAACTCCTTCTGCTAATGGGAATAAGTATTTTATGACCTTTGTTGATGACTACTCAAGAATGTGCTGGATTTATTGTTTAAAGACAAAATCAGAAGCATTTCAAACATTCAAAGACTTTCATGCATTGATAGAAAAACAAGCACAATAAAAAATTGGTACACTATGTACTGATAATGGGAAAGAATACACTTCAAATGCTTTTGAAGATTATCTTCGCCAACATGGAATTACACATCAAACTATCGTTCCCTACAATCCTCAACAAAACGGTGTAGCGGAAAGAATGAACAGAACCATAATGAATATGGTTCACTCAATGATGTTTTTTGAGAATGTAAAACTAATGTTTTGGGGTGATGCAGTAAAATGTGCAGCCTATTTGAGAAACAGAAGTCCCTCAAATGCTCTTGATAACAAGACTCCACATGAAATGTGGTTTGGCCAACTCCCTTCAGTCAGGCATCTCAGAGTTTTTGGTTCCACCTGTTATGCCTTGATTCCAAAGGAGCAAAGAAACAAGCTTGGTGCTCGAAGCAGAAAATGTATTTTCCTGGGGTACGAAGAATACTCCAAGGCAAACTGTATGTATGATGAGGTAAACAAGAAGTTTGTTATTTCCAGAGATGTCATTTTTCTTGAAACTAATAAAAATGACCAGTCCATTGAGAGATAGCTTGATCATTTGGAAAAATATCCTCATCCAAAGAAATATTATGAAAATGAATATGAAATTCCAAACCTTGAAGGGGGGATTCCTATTATGGATCAACCTTTGGAATTTCCATATGAAGCACCAACTCCCCCGCATGAAGAAGTTCCTGCTACTTCACCTGAACAAGAGGTTCAACTGGATGATGTGATTGAGAGAATTGGAAGACTCTCAATCAATGATGAAGCACCACCAGCTGATCAACCAGGACCATCACGAAAGATTCCTAAATGGGCTACAAAGACACTTGAAAGTGTCCATCCGGATGAAGTTGGAAAGACGTGAACAAGAAGTTCAAAAATACATGAAGATGGAGGAGAAGCAGATAATTCAGGTGATGACATGGATGTATCATTTGATTGTGAATTTAATTTATCTGCTAACTTTGAACCAACTTCCTTTGAAGAAGATTCTACTCGCATTGAGTGGAAAGAAGCTATGCAGAATGAGTATGATGCACTCATGGAGAATGGAACTTGGAAGCTGGTTGACCCTCCAGTTGGAACCAAACCAATTGGCTGCAAGTGGGTGTACAAGAACAAATATAGATCAGATGGCTCACTTGACAAGCACAAAGCGAGGCTTGTAGCAAAAGCCT
>LPNX010078870.1:183812-223482 GCA_001517045.1 Pseudotsuga menziesii | reverse complement strand
TGAATGTGAATAGTCATGTAGGAATATGAATAGGTTGGTCAGAAGTTGAATCACAACCGACATATGATTTGTATAAATATATGCATTAGCAATGGAATAAAATGAATCGGGAGTTATTTTACCCAACAAATATTAATATGTTGGAAACTATGATGACCAGTACATGGGATGGACCATGTTGCATTAGGAAAGGGACCAAAATGTGCAGAAGTTCACAAATACCCTCCATACCTTGCAAGCAAAGTTGGGTATCAGAGACTCTGAGCGACATTTGGTTCTACATATTGTGGGGGTCTACATAGGTACATCCAAACAGAAATGGACTTTATAGACCTCTTGTCACTAGGAGTCTCTTATCATTATGCTGCTGAAATCGACCAAAATTTTTTAAGTAGAGGAATAAGCATGTAATTTCCCCATTTTATTTCCCATAGGTTCGACGAAAAAATAAATAAGTTGGGAATTAATGGCCTAAAGTCACTTTGTAAAGTTCATGAGAAATTATTGAAGGGGCGATGTGGGCCATTATTTTGGTAGTAATAATGGACATAAATTCATAAATAAGGTGGCATTGGACACATTGGACAAGGATGGCACATTAGTGGAGGAATGAGTCCAAATATGTGTTGTAACTCCCATCAAAGGTGGAAGGAATCCTCTCATGAAGGCCTCTGAAGGGTTGTAACTCCTTGAGCTAAAAATAGAAAATATATGGAATATATGATAGAATATATGACAACTATGACAATTTATGACAATCCCATTTCTAAATTTAACCGAGGAGGGAGCATGATGGAAGAGTGGGCCCACTAGGTAGTGTAAATCCCCCAAATCAATTTAAGCATCTCCTAATTCGAATTCTAAGGAAGGATAAGGTCCAATTGAGCCAAGATAACATTAGAAAAGAAGTTAATGTGTTCCAAGAATCATTCTCTCTTGAAAATAGTATTTATTAATATTTTATTGGTATTTTTAAGAGAGAAAAATCTAGAAGGAGGGGAAAGATGAATAAAGAGTTATAAAAGAAGGGAAAGGGCTCATGTGTGGGATATTTTGGAAATTTGATTTCTGATTTTAAATATCTTGTGGTTTTCAAGCTTTGGGGATGTACCCATTGCATTTTTAAACTAGTTTCGATGGTGAAAGATTCCACTCTAGCTGGTAGAGATGAGGAGATCATCCAGATCTGTTCATTTGGGATTCATTGAGTATGTTTAGATGGATCACTTAGGTTTCTCTACTGATCTTCATTGATCACATGTATGTTTGATTTGGTTCCATTATCTGAAGAATTCATTAGTATTATAGTATTTATATTGCATTAGTTTTCCATTGTTTTCATGTGTTGTGTTGTTTTTTGGTTGAGGAGGGTGCACCAGTAGATCCCATTTATATTGTAGTAAATATTTACTGGGATGGATATCATATATATCTAGTGTGGGAATGAATTTGGGGGAAAAACTGTCATTTGGAGCCATCTTCTATGGATTTAAATCTTGGACCAATATAGATGGGTTGTGAATGAACTTATGTTTTTGATATTTTTGTGCACTTATGGGTTGTTAAACTTCTTTCCTTGTGTTTAGAGTGTCGTTTCCAGTAAGGAACAATTTTTGTTTCACTGAAAAAGGTTTTTGTATGCCTGAGATTTCGTAATTTTACCAGATCTACTCTATTCGACATCTCTTTTGGTGAAAGGGCGCACCTTTACATTTCCATCTATTTATTTCTTGAGCTTCAATATTCTTTAAGAGACAATAATCATTGTAATGTTGTTCATATAATTATTAATACTATATACATCCATTTAAAATAAATATTCATAATGACTTTATCATATTATGCTCCAATATTGGTGTTGTCGGTTGAACTATGCATAGATTTGTTGACATGGTTGTGTGATTTTTTTGTAATGTGTATAAAATTTCCATATCCCTAAATTATGTTAGCAAGTTATTTGATTTTATTCTGGAGTTTTATGGTCAAGTTGGAACTATTAGGAAGGATTTGAGATGATTAGGAAGTGTTTGGACCAAGTTAGCGATTAAGACCCTCATTGCAATAAAATTTGAGCTAGTCTTACTAGGTTCGAAACTATGCTTATGGAGCCATTCATACTTGACCAAATATAAAGTGAATATAATTTTCTACTGCTACATTGAGCCAAGAAAATTTCCTCCTCTAAATTGGTAATAAGATTAATACTTTGATGTTTCAATATGAATGATAAGGAAGTTCTATACAAAGTGTTTGAAGAAATCCATAACCATATTTAATAACCAGCCACCACAACTTTATATTAGACTTGATTTGGCATATTATAGTGGGTTCAAAGTATATTTTATGGGTTGCATGTTTTTACTCAAACCCAAATTTATATACATAATCCATTGTTGGGATTAAGTTAAAAATAAGCCATCACTTCCATTGAACATTTGGAACTAATATTTTCTTAGTTTTTAATTGGGGATATTACAAAGCGAGAGTTTGGATTTTCCAATGCGGTGCAACATAAGCAGGGAAAAAATATCCCTAGTCCATAGAACAAGGGGAAAATCAAGAATGAAAAACCTCAAGACAACTAGTCTAATCCGCAAGCAAAGAAGGGTAATGGGAAGACAAATAAAGACATTGGGAAGTGGTGCAAGTTTCATAAAAGCCCCTAACAAAACACTGATGAATATCACTCGAAGCAATCATTGATGGTCAAGCTAAAAGCCTAAGAGTTAGATCCAGTCTCTAAATCCGATTCATATCGATACAAGGGGAAGCATATCTTTAATGGAGAACCCAATGTTATAGTCACTACCACTAAGGTCCATCCCAATGAACCATAGGAGCCAGAGGAAGGTGATCACCTTTTTCACTCAGAGATGTGGTTAAAGGGTGCTCCACCGCACTTCATTGTTGATAGAGAAAGACAAAAGAACCTCATCTTAGCAGAGGTTGTCAAGTAGTTGGAGTTACTAATGACACCACACCTACATCAACACAACACTAGGGGGCTCATCCATGGACGAGATGTCTGCGTCATCCAATATTGTTTCCTTCCCTATGGCATAAATCCCTTCAAGAATGAGGTATTGTGTAGTGTTTCCCCTCTTTAAGTTTGTGATGTTATTTTTGGCCAACCATATATATGGAAACGTCATGTTGAATACATGGCTAGACTTCTTAGTGTCATTGTTACTTTAGGAAAACAAATGTAGATGACACCAAAGATAGGTCCACCTACCACAATCTCTTTGATCTCCTCTAAGCATTGCAAGAACGTCATCTACCAGACTCGAAAATTTGTCCTCTTCATGATTTGTTCTCGTACTAAATGGAAGGTCACAACCACATATATGGCCTATGCATAGGGCCTTTCTACATAGTAGAAGCAAGTAGAAAAAATTGTGGAAGAATACCAAGACATCTTCACCTCACCTGTTGAGGTGCCTCTGCACTGTTAGGTCAAACATTCAATAGATATGATCCTTGACATGCTTTGCCCTAATGGGCCTATATATCGATGCTCTTTCTTGGAGAATGAGGAAATCAAATGCCAAATTCAAGAGCTGCTCCAAAAGGGGCACATCCAACCCAACTCCTCACCCTACCAAAGCCCAATCATGCTTGTGAAAAAGAAAGAAGAGACTTGACAACTATGCATTGATTACAAATATCTAAACAAAATCACAGTTAGAAAGCAGACCTAATTCCCCAGACTGACGACCTTCTTGAATAACTCAAAGTACATAAGTGTGTTATCAAGATTGATCTGAAGTTCGGCTACCACCAAGTCCCAATAGAATTGATTGATGTATGAAAGACTATTTTCAAGTCTAAAGAAGGTCTTTTCAAGTGGTTGATAATTCCCTTTGGTTTGGGGAATTCCCCATCAACTTTCATGACGATTATGGATGGCATATTATAGCCTTTCACCAATTCCTTTAGGGTTGTATATTTAGATGACATCCTCATTTTCAACACGATCTAGGAGGAACACTTGCAACACATTCAATAGGTCCTCCACACTCTTCAACAACGCAAGTTGTATGCTAAATTAGAGAAATGATCCTTCGGAAGGAACATGGTCCAATACCTTAGATACATTGTAAATGGGCATGACATGTAAGTGGATCCAACCAAGATCCAAGTAGTTCATGACAGAGAAACCACGACAACACTAACTGAGCTCTGGAGATTCTTAGGGCTTGCCAAATTTTATCATAAATTTGTCTTGGGATTATCCCATATTGCATGTCCCCTTAGCCAAGTGACCAAGGGTGGTTGCAAATCCAAATTTGGGTGGGCCAAGTCACAACAAAAAGCATTCAATGATTTGAAACACCTTTTATTATCAACTCCATCACTTGCCTTACTTGATCTACAACAACCTTTTGAGATTGAGACAGATGATTCAGACTACATTGTGGGTGATATCCTCACTCAGCATGGTCATATGGCAGCCTATCATAGTGAGTCACTCTTAGATATCATCTGCAAGTACCCCACCTATGACAAAGAGATGTATTCAATTGTACAATCCTGCCTCTAATGGAATCATTACATTCTAGGAAGCGAGACACTTCACCCATATAGATCACAAGCATTTGTAGTTCATGTAGACACAAGGCAAATTACAAAATGACCGCCATCAAAAGTGATCCACATCCTTGCAATAGTTTCACCTCAACATTAAATATAAGACATGGAGAAACAATCACATCGCTGACTACCTCAATCGACCTCCATTTGTAACACTAACCATGGCGCTCAACTCTTGCATGCATGAGACCTCTAGATGGTTCCAACTCTATTACAATGATCTAGACTTCACTACGGGATACCGGATGTTGGGATCAAGCAAGATTGTTTCCAACTTTCATCTGCAGAATGGAGTGTTATTCCATCGGGTCATTTTTTGTTCCTTAAAGTAAGCGTACAAAATTGATTTGGGAATCCCACTACAATTGGGTAGCATGACACTTTTGCTTGGAAATGATATTAGTAGTCCTACAGAATTATTTCTATTACCTGAAGCTCCACCAATATGTTAGTGAGTATATCATATCCTCCACTTTCGGCTCCATTTCCAAGCCAACCATTAAAAAAAAAGGACTGTACACCCCTCTGCCTACTCCCAATGGGACTTGGGAATTCATCTCGATGGACTACATGTTAGGTATTCCTTCAACTAAGCATGGAAACTATTGTGTATTCATGGTTATTGATTGATTCTCTAAGATGGTCATTCTCATATCCTGTAAGAAGAGTATCATAGCCGAAGCCATTATTAAGGTCTTCTTTGAGCATGCATGAGTACATTTTGGAATCCCATAGATCATCATCTCAGAATGACATAACAGGTTCTTAAGTACATTTTTGTTGAGCCTCTAGTCACTAATGGACACCAAGCACACCAAATCCACTGTTTTCCACCTCCAAATTGATGGACAGATAGAGGTCATCAACATGATGACTATGCACATCTTGAGCATGCA
The DNA here is from genome assembly GCA_001517045.1 of Pseudotsuga menziesii. Classification (NCBI taxonomy): domain Eukaryota; kingdom Viridiplantae; phylum Streptophyta; class Pinopsida; order Pinales; family Pinaceae; genus Pseudotsuga; species Pseudotsuga menziesii. Next base: position 217,993 of record LPNX010078870.1, on the reverse strand, counting down.
CAACTCCAAGCATCCACACACATGGGATGAGAGCCTTCCTTATGTTCAACACAACTACAATAGATCCCTCCATAGATTGACCAACCACAACCATTTTCAAGTGGGCCTAGGCCTTCAACCATTGGGCCCCGTTGATGTAACACTACCCTTTGCGCCCACACAAGCATAACCCTCCCATGCTCAAGTAGAGGCCAAAGAAGCCACAAAATTCATTGAAAAAATTCAGCACATCCGCCAAAAGGTCCATGATGATTTATAGAAAGCCAATGCTAAGTACAAGCAATGCCATGATCAACACAAAGTTCCACACAAGTTTCAAGTCGGAGACAAGGTTTGGTTGTATTTACAGAAAGAGCGTTTTGCAGGACCCCATCAGAAGATGTGTCATGTTCACTATGGAACCCATTATACTATAAAATGAGAACTCGCACGAGTTCTCGTTTTTTTGGAGGTCACATTTAGTAATTGTTCTTACCTTCGTTTTGAAAAGTGGTGCTTTTGGTAGCGCCCTTTTTTTTGGGCTAACATTTTCAACTTTTTTGAAACCCCATGGGGTGCCCTTACAATCAACCCCTACTCGAGGGCTAAACTTACAACTTGATTGACGTTGTCATCTTAATAGTCGATGTCTTTGCTCACAAAAAAACCAAAGCCAACCTATGGCTTGAAAAGAAGTGCTACTAGTAGCACCCCTTTCCTTTATGAGGTTACATTTGCCTAAAAACATTATTTTGTGTTTTGAAAAATGAAAACAGAAAAAGTGAAAAAAACACATTAAAGAAAACCCAAAAACGCTTAAAAAAACTTCAACAACAATTAAAATATTCAAAATATAAAAAAAAAATTATAAAAGCTATAAAAAAATGATAAACAAAAATTATATAAAGTAAGTTTAAAATTTTTTTCCAAAAGATTCCATTAAAAAAAAGGTAAAAAACAAATAATTTCAAAAAAAAAATTGAAAATTGAAAATCTTTCAAAAACATTTATAAAAAAATAAAAAATAAAAGCAAAGGCTAAAAAAATAATAATAAACAATTTTTTTAATATAAATTGAAAAATGAAATTTATAAAAAAAATGTAAAAAATTGGAAATTACAAAAAATTAAATCAATCCCCCCCCCTTCCCTATCCCCTTCCTTTCCCTCTTTGACCCCCTCCCCCTTCTGCTCGGCCCTTGGGTGGCCATTTGAGGGCCAAGGGTGTTGCTCCTCGTGCACCAAAAGGGTCGAGCAGGAGGGAGAGAGAGTAGAGGGGATGGGAAGGGAGAGTGGGGAGGGGGACAGAGAGGGGAGGGGAGAGGGATAAAAGGGACGGGGGCGAGTGAGGGAAGGCAGTTTTTTTTTATTAATTTCATTCCTTTTTAAATTGAATATTTTATAAATAAATTTTAAATTTGTTTATTTTATTTTGTTTTCATAATTTTTTAATAGAATTTAATTTTTTCAAAAATTTGTATTTTTTTTAATTTGCTTTGTTTTGAAATGTTTAATTTTTTTTTTTTTTGGTCAAATTCCTGTAGAGCAAATGGTCGAGAGGGGTTTCGTTTGCTTGGCAGCCCAGGATCAAAACCCGTTGCTCCTAGAAGGCGACATTTAAATCCAACCATACTAAGGGTTGGTGCGACCAGGCCAAGTGCGATCTCTAGGTGATTTTGATGGCTTAGATGCCCCTGGATCGTGGTTCCTCAGACCAAAGGTTCGCCCAGCAAGTCACAGGGCACTTAACCAACAAAAAAAATGTTTATTTTTTTTTAATTATATATAATAATAATAATAATATTTTTTATAAATTTAATAATTTTGTCATTTTTTTTAAATTTATTTAATTTGTTTTTTTCATGTGGTTTACAGCCTCGAGAATATTGGTCGGGGAACCTAACCCCGAGGGACCCAGAGAGTTGAATTTGTGAAAATTGAACCTCTGTCCTGAATATCAAATGGTCTTTAGAATCGGACTCCAACCAACTAAGCTACCACTTGGGGCTATTTTGTTTTTCTTTTAAAAAAAATTATGATTTTTGAATTTGGTGTTTCACTTTTTTTTTCTTTTTCTTTTAATTTTGTTTTTTTTTAAATTGTTTGTGGATTTTTTTTTTCTCGAGTTGTTTTAGTGTGATTTTTTTCATTTTTTTTTAAATTGTAAAGGGTTGATTTCAGGGTTTTGATTGCAATGACATGGATTGTTCAGGACAAGATTTCAAACAAGATGCAATTTTAAACTTGAATTAAAACAAGGGTGATTCTAGGAGGTCCCCTTTTCATTTTGGAGGTTGATTTAGGGTTTTGGTTGTAACTAAGCCACTCGAGGATACCAAAACATTGTAATTTTAGCCTTGAGAAAAAAAAGGTGATACTGATATCGCCACTTTTCGTTTTGGGGTTGTTTTTTGGTGTTTTTGACGCAAAAATATGAATAGTTATGGCTACAGTTCTCATTCTTTGTATATAGTTCTCACTTTATAGTATATTGTGTTATGGGCCTTATATAATCACCAAGGTTGTGAGCGACAATGCTTTTGAATTAAGTATTCCCCCCTTCCTTGGCTTGCATCTAATATTCAATGTGGACATCCATCAACAATATTTTCCACCACTATTTGACACATTGGAGGTCGCAGAGCAGTTGACACTTACAAAGCTCATCCATATTGCATGGAACATACCACCCCTGATAGGACCATAGACACATAGGTTAAGGACACTCACCAACAGAAGCTTCAACTCTACTAGGTTGTCAAAGTAAGGAAACTCTTGCACTAAGGCAACTGGTTCACAAAGTGTTAAGTTCAACAACAGTTTCCCCATTTGATGGGTGGAATCAATGCAATGGATACCATTGATTCCTAAGGGGGGAGGAATGATAAATATGGACATCAATGACCTTCCACCTAATCCAGGTTTACGTGAGAATGAAATGTATCAAGCACAGTAGAAAGATATATATTGCAAAGAACACAGTGCTACAATAAACTCAAACTCTATAACTTAATGAAATAGAACATACTGTAAAATGCAAAATACAAAATAGCTAGAATGGTTGTAGTTGATCTCTGAGAAGAGGTGTGGCATCTGTGCTCATCCATAAGAAGCTAAGTTACAATGAGGCCAAAAGGGTTATTTAACATAAAGAATCAACAAGAAAAAACTAAACATAAAAAACCCTAACACTAGAAGATGAAATAGAAAAAGGTTTGTGGGCTCTATTGTGGTTAGTTGATATGCCAACTTCCTAAGGGCATAACTTTTGCATACAATCTCCATTTTGGGTGCTCGTCGCTTGGAAAACATTGGGAAGGTCTAGCCAAGAAATACACATTTTGAATGGCCCAAACAATGCCTTTCATGATCGTCTAAATGCTGCCATGCCAAAAAAAATCATTTAGGGCCTCAAAACGACCCCAGAAGATCAAGACCCAAAAAACCATAAAAGTATTGCCAAGATGGAAGACTATATTTTGACCCATTGGATGAGGTGGGTGGCCACTGATGCCCGCCTAGATCACTAGCTCAACACACAGTTTTCCATCTTGGTAGTTTTTTTACTATTTTTCAAGTCCTAAACATTCGAGGCCATTTTGAGGCTCTAAACGACATTTCTTGGCATGACAACGCCCATGTATACTTCTTGGCTATACCTTTCCAATGGGATACCAAACACCCCAAACATAAATCATATGCAAAAGTAACGCCCTCGAGAATTTGATGTATTAACTAACTATAATGAGGCCCACAAACCTTTTGGTGTTTTATCTTCTAGGGTTGGGGTTTTATCATTGATGTTTTATGTTAAAAGGACCTTTTGGTCTCATTGTAACTTAATTCTTGCGAACGCATGTAGCTGTCACATTTCTTCTCAAAGATAAGCTGCCACCATTCTAGCGAGTTCATTGCATTGTGCATTTGTTTAGAATTCATGCATTTTTCTTTTTTTTTAACAGAAACTTGGAAAATGATATATTAAATGGGTTGTGCACAGCCATTCAGAACAAAGGTTGACTGAAAGAGCTTATAAGCAAAAAAAGACAAAACTGAAATAAAACAAGGCCAGATGAAAGGCCATCTTGATTAGTTGAGGTTGTTCCTATTCTTTAATTTAACAGAGGTAGTATAGACTCTGATGAACTACTTATTCAGGACTATGCAAAAATACATGATCTAAACCAAATTAATTTAGTGTGCCTGGACACCTCTCCAACTGGATGAATGCGTCTTTCTCCATCCTCCGAACAGCTTGTGTTGGCTTTTCCTATATATGTCTTCCTTGATCCAATAGCAATGAGACTTTAACCTCTACCTGTCACGATCTCCTCTGCTAGTCCTCCAAGTCGGCGTAATGTTCCCTTGCTCATTGCCAGGTCCCTTTGGATGAATATTTCTGCATGATAACAACAATTTACACTACCGTTTGAAATACCCTGTTCTTGATGTTTGGCAGACCATGTCCCATTCAATCCAGTCGTGCCCTCCATTCCAATTCGGCACATTCTTATCTTCTCTGTGATACTTCTTCAGCGTCAGCGCACAGGCAGAGAGATAAATAGGGACAGTATTTACATAGATCATCAAAATATAGCAGGGAGCCCACGCATCCAGTTGATATCTGTCGGGGCATCTAATAAGTGGCAAACAAATCATAATATTTATGTGACCAATTCAATATGAAGAGGATCTACGTGACCTCCAATGGGATAACTGACCATGAAGGGCATTCTGTGTGTATTCCGAAGGATAAGCCACGCCCTGTGATTGTGTACAGTTAGATAGCCTATTTTCGGTACTAGGGGATATGTTTGAAGCTTGTCTCTTCTCCATTTAAGATTATAGAACCTTGTGAGAGAGAGGCTCCCTTGTTTTCCATTGTGTCTGCTTTGGCGTTGTTTTCTCTTAAAATAGGATAGAAGTCTGTGCTATTAGGAAGATAAAGCTGTAGGATCCTATTGTGCAACCTTCTACATTTTATGGATCCAGAAGGATAACCAGTTTTAATTTTGAGGATCGCTTGATGTGAGTCCCCCAAGATTATCAACCTTGTTATGATTTTTGCATCTATCATCTCCAACCCTTGAAGGAGGGCCAGCCACTCAGCCTCATTATTAGTCTTTCTCCCTAATCCCCAAGAAAAGGATCTGATTATGTGTCCTCTTGGATTCAGGATAATTCCCCCTGCTCCTCCCTTCCCTGGTTTCCCTTTGAGGGCCCATCAAAGAATAATGTGAAGGAGTTTTGATTTTTAATCCATTGTGAGAGATCATCATAATTTTTTCTCATCTCCCATGGCTGACTGTTGTTATAAATTTTGGTCTTAGGGGAGCTCCTCTGGAAGAAAGTGCTGCACCACTTGAAAACATGATCTGGGATATCCTCTGCAACTATAGATCCCAAACCTCTAGTTGCTAATTTTTTAGCAGTCATCCCAATTATTTTTGCAGCTATCCGGTTGATAATAACCTTCTCCCCCTTAAAGATTGATCTGTTCCTTGCCAACCAGATCTGCCAGTAGATGTTCTTAGGAATGACATTCCACAACCTCCTTAGAATTGGCTTTTTCCTGAGATTTCCTGGAAAAAGTCTGTTTCGGTCAATTAAAAGTTGATCAAGGGAGTCTGGGGGTTTAAAGAAGATACTAACCTTGTGCAAGATGGCCCTCCATATTTGAAGTGCTACTTTGCATTGGAGAAAGAGGTGCGCGGCAGTTTCCAAGTCTGCATTACAGAGGGCAAGTCTAGAGGGGCCTTCTATACCTATTTTGGTGAGATTGTCTGTCATTAGAAGTTTATTGTGCATTAGCAGCCATATAAAGCAGTTGACTTTTGGAATACAATCTGGATTCCAAACCTTCTTCCAGAGATTTGCTGCAGTGATGGCCATATTTGTTTGGAGCAGATTGTATCCTTCTTTGACTGTATAAATACCATTGCTGCCCCACCCAATGTAATCCTTTAAGCTTTTACTGATGGGGGGCATTCCATGGAGAAGGGGAAGCAGGAGATCCGCAGCTTGTTTCAGATGATCGGGTGGTTGCAACAATTTCCATCCAGTCCATTTTCCTTTCCTATCCCAGGTGGAGAGATCATAAAGTGTTATGAAACCATTACCGATTCCCAATTTGAGAGGTCCTCCATGTGGGGGAGAGAAGATAAGGGGGGGTTACCAAGAATTCTGTCACCCCAAATCTTGATCTTCTTTCCATTACCAGGCACCCAATAAAATTTAGATTGGATTATCTTCAGAGAATATTTGTAGAGCTACCATATTGAAGTTCCTTTCCCATCCCAAGTATGACAAAGAACTGTAGAACGTGGTTTTCTTATATATTTTTTCTGATGACCTCTTTCCACCATTCCCTACTTCCAGAAATCATTCTCCATACCAGCTTGGCTCCAAGTGCTTTATTCATCTGCTCTGGATATCTAATGCCCAGTCCCCCATTTAATTTTGGGGCTTTTACCACATCCCATTTGACGAGGTGGAATTTTTTAGATTGAACTTTTCCTCCCCACCAGAGAAACTTTCTTATATCCATACTTATGATGTTTGTGATCATCTTGGGGGAAAGAACCATTGAGCTGATATATATGGGGTAGGCGGACATAATTGATTATATGAGAGTGTATTTCCCTGCAATGTTGAGCTAGCGCATACCAAGAAAGATAATCTTGTTTTTTTATTTTTTGTATTACTGGTCTCCACATGGCAGAAGATAAAGATTTTTTAGTAATTGGTATTCCCAGGTAATTGGTGTGTCCAATCGAGATTGACTTTAATGTTGAGAATTTGAGAGATATCTCTGAGGGTGTTCACATTGATGTGCCACCCATAAATTTGACATTTGTCCAGATTCGCCTTGTTACTCGAGGAAAGAAGAAAAAGATTGAGAGACTGCTTGAAACTCTTGGCTATCTGGATGGAAGCCCTCCCCAGTAAGATGGAATCATCAGTGAAGAGCACGTGATTAATGGGTTGGATCCCTGTCTTAAAGGATAGTCCTAGAATCATTCTCTCCTCAAGCTGTCTTATGAGTCTTCTGCTCAAAGAATCTGCCACTAAAATGTAAAGAAAAGGGGATAGAGGGCATCCCTGCCTTATCCCCCTTTTGTATTTGAAGAAATCAGAGGGTCTTCCGTTAACCAGAGGAGCTATCCAAGGGGAGATTATGTAGGCTTGTATTTGTTTGACAAATATGAGGGGGAAACCAAACTTTTCCAAAACCAGAAAGATAAAATCACGTCTTAGCCTGTCAAAGGCGTTGGCCAAATCAAGTTTGATGGCCATTTCAGACTCCATCTTTTTCAAACTGGAGTGAATTACTTCTTGGACTAGTAGTATGTTATCACTTATGTGGCGAGCGGCTATGAAGCCTCCCTGGTTAGGAGAGATTAAGGAGGGGATAATAGTTTTCAACCTGAGAGATAGGACATTGGAAAAAAAATTGTATTAGGCATTGCAGAGAGAAATTGGTCTGAAGCATTTAATAAAGGTGGGATTGGGCTCCTTGGGGATTAAGGCCAAGAAATCGGAGTTTGTTGCACCTCCCATCCTTCCTTTAGACATCCAAGAAATGAGGCGAACCAGATATTTTTTAATGAAATGCCGACACATTCTATAAAAATGAATTGGAAAGCCATCAGGGCCGAGGGCTTTGTCCAGATGAAGGGACCAAATGGCCTTCTTAATCTCTTCTTCAGAAATGGGGGCTTCTAAGACTTCTATGTCCTCAGGCTTGAATAGTTTCGGAATGTATTTGACCATTTCTGCCATATCCTCTTGAGATACTTCTTCTTCATTATTATACAAATTTTCAAAAAAACCCCTTACCTCATTGATGATCTCGGTCTGGTCTATGGTAAAAGTTCCGTCATCCTTTTTGAGCTCCCTTATGGTGTTTCTGCGTTTCCTTTCCTTGCACTAATTTTGAAAAAAATTAGTATTCTGATCTCCACTGATTAACCATAGATTCCTTGACTGCAACCTTAAACTTTCCTCCTCCTGCCTGAGAGTGGTCTGTAGAACTTTTTCGAGCTCTATTTCCTGGATCATTAATTCCTTGGTGACTTCTATTTGCTCCATGTTGCCTTGCAACGTTTCCATCTGCTTGATTATATCTAGCTTTCTAATATTGGGCTCCTGATAGTGCTTAGTCACTCGTTGCTTGAGGGCAATTTTAACCCACTTTAATTTTTGCTCCCATATGAAGGCTGGAGATCCCGGAATAAAACAGCTCCAAGCCTTATATATGATGTCGAAGACACCTTCCGATTCCATCCAGAGGTGATTAAATTGAAAAATAAGAGGTCCCAGCTTCCCCACAGAGGATAGAAAGAAGCAAATTGGTTTATGATCCGAGACAGTTGAGCAAAGCAACTTTGATTCTGGAATTGCCAGATTCTTTAGAAGGTGAGGGCTAACCAGCACCCTGTCAAGCCTAGCTGCAATGTGTCTCGGTCCTATACTTTTGTTATTCCAAGTGAATTTACCATTTTTTGGCTTGATATCTGTTAGACCCCAGTAAGAAATCAGATCTTCCAAACTCTCCCCAAAAGGATATATGACTTTGGTGCCTCCCCTGCGCTCTTCAGCCGATATGGTGACATTGAAGTCTCCCACAATTATATAGGGGCAATGTTTTTTCCTTGTACATTGGTCTTCTAGAGAGTTTCAGAAAGAGTCTTTCTGTGCCTGAGTCGTAGGGCCGTAAATGTTCCCCGCCTAGATAATTTCCTTGCTATCTGTTATCACTCCAGGAAACTCCTCTAGGTTGTAGCTCGAGGATGCCTGGTAACTTAAACTGTTTTTTGGGTTTTTTTTTCTGAATTGGATCAAGCCAGATAACCTATATAACCTCTCACTCTCAAGACATCCATGAAGCTCACTCAATCACAAGGCTTTTAGTTACAACATGTTCAATGGTTTGACAAACATGCAGGGATGGAGAACTCACCAGGCTGGCAGACTTACACACATAACACATGCATATAAATGGCTAAATCCTGCTGAGGATGGTGTTTATAAATCAAATATCACTAAATAACCAATAGGATGACAGCGATCGGCCCTTTAATAAATATGAAAATTACCTAAATGCACATTTAGGAAATAAACACGGTAAAGAAAGAGATGGCTGAACAAATCACAACAAAAGAGCTTATACTTAGAATAAACCAGATGAGATGCTTGATAATGGAACAGGCTCATAAATCCCCAGAGTCGAACCTTTATTAATGAAATAATCATGGGCTTTATAGCCTTTTACAAAATTTACAGATCCTGAAAATCTGATCTGTTTACATCAAAAATAAATGAAAATCATAGTTTTTTCCCGATTAGGGCTTCAAACCCTTGCTAACAATTTGTTTATTCATTGTGAAGATCTAGTTCATCGGGTGATCTTTTAATGACTGAAGTGCTAGCTGATAACCACTACTGCTGGTTTGCTGTGAAATTTCCGCCAACAGCCGGTGTATCGACGTTTAACTGAAGTGCCCCATCTCGTTCAATCCGCCCGAAACCCCTTTTTACTTTGTTGCCGCAGTCGTCGATCAGAAGCTTTGTCTTCTGTTTCATCAGCGCCTCAAGTCAGAATGCTTGCCGCAGTTTCGAAGGTGAAACGAACTAGTTTTATCACTGTCGGAAGCATATCATCAAAGTTTGAATCAGACCTTTAGTCTTCTTTCTTCCGCCATTTCGGTGCTCCAAGTCTCTTTGTTGATGTAGTATCAGTGCTCCTTAGATCATCAGTGTCACGACGGCTTCTTCATCGACGGTCAGAGGTTTCTTATTTTATCACATCTGCGCTCCTAATCGGCATTCTCCATAACTAACACTACAGTATCGGAGCTGTTCGTCTTCTTTCTTCCGTCGTAGCGGCTTCCAATTTCACTATCTTGCCGACGACTAGTGATTCCGAGTTCCAACGTCGAAGTTTCATCTGCTTGCGGGACCCCGTAGTTTATATTTCTTCCACCGTTGTGGCTACTTAGAGGACTAATTCGCCGCCAGTTTTATGTTTTCAAGCTCTGGCGCGTAGTCTTTAGTTCCTCCGCTCAGCGATGTCTTTCTGTTATTTCAGAACCCGCAACAAGTCTTTCATCCGTCGTTGCAGCTCCACAGTGAACTATTTTGTCGCCAGTTAGTCTTTAGCCTTTCCGACAACGAAGTTTTCATCTACTCACGGAAGCCTTAGTCTATTTTTCTTCTACAGTTAAAGCTCCTTAGAGGACTAATTCACCGACGGTTTCTACATCGACGATCAGAAGCTCTTTCCTCTAGCCCATCGGCACTCCAAGCCTGAATCTTTGCCGCAATTGCAGCTCCTTAATGGATTGTTGTGCCGACGATTAGTCTGTAGTTCTTCTGATTGCCGTGGAGCTGCTTGGTTCTAAACTCTCCGATGATTAGTCTTTAGTCCTTCCGATCGCCGACGATTTCCTCTTCTCGTGGAAGCCGTAGTCTGTAAGTCTTCTGTCATTTCGGAGTCGTAGTGGACTAACTCGCTGATGCTTTTAAAGTTTTTTAAGTCCCAAACTGATTTCGTCGGTGATCAAAACTCAAAGCCTCTTACCATCGGGAATTTTAACCGTTATTTTCTACGCATTTGTGGTGCCTTTGGGAACTAGCTCGCTGATAGTTAGTCCTTTCAAGTTCCAACACCGATGAGTGTGTGTGTTTCGGAACTTGCAGTAAGTCTTTCTTCTGCCGTTGCGACTCCTCGGAGGACTAGCTCGCCGACGGTTAGTGTTCTCAAGTTTCGATTTCTGCTACTTGACCTCGGCGGTATTTAGTTCTTCATATCATCGACATTTCGGAACCTTTCAGCCTTGTCCCGCTGCTACTTAGTCTTTAGTTCTTCCGATATGATTTCATCGCTGTCAGACGTCATTAGAAGTTTGAATCGGAATGCTTAGTCACTATATTCTTTGCAGTGGCAGAACTTTTAGTCACTGTATTCTCCGTCATTGCGGCGCCTTTGGGAACTAGCTCATCTATCATCAATCCTTTCAAGTTTCGATGCCGACACTGCGGAAATATTTAGCTCTATCTCGCTGATCTTATAGCCTTTAAAACCTCCTATTGCTGTTAAGAAATGCTCCGATGGTGTAAAAAAGTTACAGCAATACACCTATCTGTCGAAGGGGTCTTCCACCTGCTATTTATCTTCCCTCTTTCAGTGGCTAATGAGATGTTCTGATCCTCCCCCAAGCCACCGAAGTGACAACTTTGTGAAATTTGCATAAAAAATAGAGGTCTTCAAAGCTGTTAGTGATCTTCATATCCTTCATTGCATCATTTAAATTCTTCATACTATCAAAAATAAATTTATTTTATTTTGGAGATAACATCTGGCTCCTACTCGAGGATGGGAAACTCCCTGTGAGGTCCCAAGAACCCCAGACCAAAATGCCTTTCCCTAAAAGCAACTAAGTAACTTAACACTATTCTTTATTGTTCCGTTGGGCATGGAGTCTTATTCCAAAAGCAAAAACAACGTACAATCTACTAATTTACAATTATAAGGCCTCAGATCCTCAAATAAAATAGAGTTTTAGGAACCGCCCATTTACTGGGCCATCGAATACCTCTTCACCTTCCAGATTCTGCAATTTGAAGGTGTTATTCTTATATACCTGGTCTATAACAAAAGGTCCAATCCATAAAGAGTCAAATTTTCCATGTTTCCCCTTGTCCTGTCTGACAGCATCCCACTTGAGGACCCAGTCCCCGACCTGGAAGTTGTCTGCCTTTGCTCTTTTGTCAAACATGCCCTTTATCCTCTGTTGATGAGCCTCTAATTTTCCTGCAACTTTCTCCCTGATCTGGTGTAACTCCACCAAATCCATCATTCTTCTCATCATATCATTTGGTTCATCTTCCTCTTCCTGAAAGAACTTTGCCACTGGAAGGGTGAGCTGGATAGGAAAGATGGCCTTAGTGGCATAAACTAGTTTGAATGGAGAAGTCCCTATGGATCTTTTATCTGTCACCCTATCAGCCCATAAGGCAAACTTAAGCTTTGAATCCCAGCTTTTCTGGTTTGTCTCTAGCAATTTCCTAATGATCCGGACTAAGCTTTTTTTGGATGACTCAGCCAGGCCATTGCCTTGTGGGTAATAGGATGTGGACTGCACCAGTTGAATACCCATTGATTCACACAATTTAACCAATGCCCCAGCTTTAAAGGCTTGTGCATTATCAATTACTAACCTTACCAGGCAACCAAACCTGCTGAAGATGTTCTCATATAAGAATCTCATGACGACTTGCTGAGTGGCATTTTTGGTGGGTATTGCTTCTATCCATTTGGTAAAGTAGTCAGTGGCTACTAAGATCCATTTATGTTGTCCACTAGAAGATGGATTTATTTCATCTATGAAATCCAGACCCCATTGCTGGAAAGGCCCAATCACTGTAACAAGCCTAAGGGGCAAGGATTTGAGCTGCTGCTTCCCTTCAAATCTTTGACATTGGTCACAGGCCCTTACAAAAGTGCATACATCAGCAAAAAGGATTGGCCAATAGTACCCTACTTTTAATATCTTGTGGGCTGTGGTTTTCCAATAGTGGTGGCCTCCACATGTACTGGAATGAAAGTGATGCATGACCCATTCTGCTTCCTCTTTATCTAGACACCTTAACCAAATCCCAGACTGATCCCTCCAATACAACAATTTGTCAATTATGCAAAACTTAACAGATTTCAATTTAAGAGCTCGTGCTTGGTTAGGAGTAAGATCATGAGAAACTTCTAATTTTAGCAAAAATTGAATGATACCTGAGTACCACTCACATGAAGATATGTTCTCAGCTACTACTAGACTGCTATTATGATCTTGATTTTCCTCTGTTTCAGCTGCTACCATAGTCTGCACCTTTCCCAGATCTGACACATGTGAAATTTATTTCCATCAGTTCACAGTTTTCTTTGGCCATGAGTTTGGCCAGACCTAATCCCTTTACCAGCTTGGTGGGTTTCACCTCTACATCAAACTCAATGAGTTTGGAAATCCACTTAGCTCTCTTCCCGTTAATGTCAGGCTGAGTCAAAACATCCTTCACAGCAGTTGAATGGACATACGCAATGACCTTTGCACGGAGAATGTAGATTCTGAAGTTCTTCAAAGATTTTATGAGGGCATAAGCCTGCTTCTCAATTGGGTCATACTTCAGCTTAGCATCTCTCAGGGTTTTGCTGAAGAAAGCAATTGGATGATCAAGACCTTCATCATTCTTTTGTAATAATACAGCTGCCATTGTGTCATAAGATGCAAAAGAGAAAATGTAAAAACCCTTGGTGTAGTCGGGACTAATCAGGGTTGGGGCCTCCATGATGGCTTTCTTAATGTCTTCAAAAGAATTTCTTTCCTGTTCGGTCCACTTGATTTCTGCGTCCTTCTTTAGCATGATTGTTATATGCTTTACCAGCTCGAAGAAATTTGGAATGAATCTCCTGACAAAGTTTATCTTGCCTAAAAAGGACTGAATGTCTCTTTTTGACCTTGGTATAGACAACTGCCGAATTGCCTCCACTCTTACTGGATCAATCTTTACACCTTCAACTGAGACCATGTGGCCTAGGAGCTTTCCTTCATTGAGTACAAACTGGGACTTCTTGGGGTTCAGTGATATTCCATACCTTCTACACTTCAGAAATACCTTTCTCAAATGCTGCAAGTGGTCATGATGGCTGTGAGAGTAGACTGTTAAGTCATCCAAATATATCAGCACATATTTATCTTTTAGCCCTACAAAATCTAGGTCCATAGCTCTCTGAAAAGTAGCCCCAACATTCATTAGCCCAAATGGCATTTTAGCATACATGAAGGTGCCCCAGGGGGTGGTAAAGGCAGTCTTCTCTTGATCGTCTGGGTGCACAGCCACTTGGTTGTATCTAGAGAAGCCATCAAGGAAGGACATGACCCTGGCCCCTGAGACTCTCTGCAGTCGATGCTCCATCTTGGGCAGTGGATAGTTGTCTTTTTTGGAACATTTGTTCAGGTTTCTAAAATCCACACACAACCTGATTTCTCCATTTTTCTTTCTTACCACTACTAGATTTGCAATCCACTGGGAATACCTGATGGGGATTATGATCTTGTCTTTGAGGAGTTTGTGGATCTATTTCTCAATCACTGGTAATAGAAGAGGGCTGATGGGTCTTAGCTTCTCTTTGAAAGGAATGGTGTCCTTCTCCAAAGGAATCTTGTGTTGGATGATGTTGGTATCATACGTTTTTAGGTCACTATACTCCCATGCAAAGACATCATCAAACTCTTTTATCAAGCTGCAATATTCAGACTTCTGTTCAGCAGTCAGCCTAGTGGATAGATTTATCAGTTTTTGATGGCCCTGGCTACCTATGTTGTGCTCTTGGACAGCAAGATCTAGCTCCCTTTTGGCAGGCTTGAACGGGATGTCATTGTGATCAAACAGTTCTTCTAGTTGTACTAGACCTCGGGGTATGTAGTTGCTAGGCAATTGGACATTATTGTGCTCAGTCACTTTATCTTTTAACTTGAGCTGCTTGGATTCCTCCAGGTTAAGGTTTTCTTGTTCTATGTGTATATCAGATAATTCATCCACTAACTGAAGGAATTTTCTAAGCTCCCCATCATTTTCAAACACCCTCCAAAATTTTACATTGTCTGGCAGAGAGGGTCTGTACTTGACCTGAACATCATAGCTGAGCCTAGGGGGTAAAGGAGGAACAAACAAACTTGCAGAGACGGCCAGGGAATCAGCCATGTGATTCAAATCTCTAGGAATATATGACAGTTCAAAAAACATAAATGAGTCTTTGAGTTTCCATACCTCGTCTCTGTAGGCCTTCAGTCTGATATTTTTCATCTGAAAAGTGTTGTTGACCTGCTGTATGATGAGGTCTGCGTCCCCAAAAATCTTCATGCACATGATCCCCATCTCCTTGGCCGCTTTAACTCCCAGTAGCAAGGCTTCATATTCTGCTACGTTGTTTGTGGTTTTGAAATCGAGCTTATATGATAGATGAATGTTCTCCTTAGATGGGGAGATCAACACGACCCCTACTCCTGTTGAGTTTTGAGTGCTTGCCCCATCGAAATACATGGTCCAGATCGCTGTTGTGACTTCTTCGGGCTGCGGACGGGTGGGCTCGGTGAGCTAAACTGATGTTTATTGATTATCATCTATTTGCAAGATGCAAGATCCAAAATCGGTGTCCATAGCATATATGGGGTGATTTACTGAGCGACTCTCCTTGCTTATAATGTACGCTAGCTGATTTTCCTTGTACAGTCTCTTCGTTTCTCCTTCGAACATGAGAATGGTGGTGTATGTGAGATCCATCTGAAGGGTTCCGCCCAATCTTTTGTTCCATGACTGGGACAGCAAAAGGTCGAATTTTGGAGGAATATCAGCCACTACGATGTCCATCATTACGCTTGTCGAAGGCAGCTGAGTTAAGTTTACAGCAAGGTCTTTGATGAGGCCCAAGCACTTGACCTTCCTGGAGTCAAAGGAGAATAAATAGTGGTAGGGCTTGGTAATGTTGAGGCCGATCTCATCCATCACAACCTTTGGCATTAAGTTATGAGAGGCTCCTAAATCCAGCAAACAGTTATGGAGGATTTTATCATGGATGTTCAAGGATATATAGAATGGTGGGCAAGAGTCCTTTAGGTCTTCAATCACGGGGCCCAGGGTTACAACAGGCTTGTCATCTTGCAGGTTCACAAAGTCAGTGTCAATGTGCACCTTGGGCTGAAGGGAATTCAGAATGGAGGTTTTAAATGCATCATTCTTCATCAACTCAATTAAGGGGAAAGGGATTTTCAATTTTTGAATTTCACACTCAAGGTTGAAGGAATAATGCAGCCTATCTGGAAACCTTACCTCATGAGCCGTAGGTTTGAGTTGGACTTGATCAGGTGTGGTTGAAGGTGTTGGTTTATGCAATGCTTTGGATGGAACAACTACTTTCTTTGGTAAAACAACAACCTTTCTAGCAGGTACAGCAGGCTGCTTGATGGGTACAACATTCTTTTTGAGTGGAGCAACCAACCTAGACCTTAGTTGGTAACCTCCCTAATCATCAGCCTGATAGACATCCTCTTTAGTGATCTGCTCATCAATCAAGGCTTCCTCGTACTCTGCCTGTGTCAAAAAAGAATAGTCCACCTCGTCCTCCATGCAGTGGATATTGTCTTTAGCTTCTCCTTCTTCTTCACTGAATTCTGGCCCTTCTTCTAGTATAGCATTTTGAAATGGAGCTTTTATCCTTTGATCTTCCCCTTGATTTCTCTCCCTTCCGAGAATCTGAACAGAGGGGTTTCCTCTTCTATAAGGGACAAAATTTGGGTTTCGAGGAGCAAAGTCACTTGGCCCTTTACTCCTCACTGACAGATGTCCTTGGTCCTTCAATTTAGACATTTCAACAGTCAAGTTATCTAAAAGTTTGGTCATTTTTTCAATCTTGTTCTCTGATGCCGAAGCCCCACTGTAGTCTGCTGGCTGCTTTCTCCTGTCTACCTTCCCTTTGACCTTCTGAGATGCCAGAATGTTTGACTCTACCTCTAGGGTAGCATCTTGCATGAGTGATAAGGAGGCAGACCTCCTTTCTCGGAGAAGTAGGCAGAAGTCAGAGTCAAAGGCATTCGCATAAGTTATCATAGCTGAGGTACCGGTGGGCTTAATCTCAATGCGGATCTTGCTGTACATGTTTTTGAATCTCTTGGTAAAGTTGGAGATAGACTCACCATTTTCTCTTTTCAGGTTGTTGAATTTTGTGATATAGTAGAGATGGTCTCTCCTCTCTCCCCAATGCTTTAGGAAAACATCATCTAGGGCCTCTATGCCTGCCACTGACCCAGCAAGTAGTTCTTTAAACCACTTCCTAGCCTGGCCATCTAGGCTTTGCACAAAAACTCTGGTCCATACATCTTCTTGTTCTATATTTATATTTTCAGCATAGCTATAAAAAGCCTCTAGATGTTCTTCAGCAGTGAAATCCCCTTCCCCTGTAAACTTAGGCATATACTTGAGGTAATCCCCGGTAGGCATGGCTGCGAGAGGATTTGGCAAAATTAGGGGTGCATACCTAGCTACCAGGATCCTTTCCATCTTGGTCAATTGAGGGGTAGCCATATTGGAAATGGGTATGGACATGGATGTGGAAGGCGGCACTGATGAAAATATTTGCTGAGAAGGCGGTGGTATACTTATCCCAGTGGAGTCACCAGCGATTGGATCTTCATAAGCAGCAGTGTTTGAAGATGCCCAAACCCTAGATTTTTCTAATGTATTTAAAAATTTATGGGAATAAAAATTTCAGCAGAAGAAATATCAGCAAAAAGATTTCTTGAAATACCTGATGTAACGTTTTGTGCAGCACTGCTGGTCTATCTTAGTAAAGCCCTAGCTTTCCTCAAGATTTATTCTGGATCTGAAATGGGTGTTGCTGGTGGCCCCTTTGGGTTTGCTCTGGTACTTGGTCTTCTTGAAGCTACCTTATATCAATGGAGTTGCCAGATAGATGATTACAACCGTAATAATGTCCAAGCCTTGTCTATCATCAAAGCATGGATCTATGTCGTATCCCAGGGAAGCTGAGCTTCAATCTCCTCTCCCCGGCAACGGCACCACTTTGTTATCACTCCAGGAAAATCCTCTAGGTTGTAGCTCGAGGATGCCTAGTAACTTAAACTATTTTTTGGGTTTTTCCTGAATTGGATCAAGCCGGATAACCTATATAACCTCTCACTCTAAAGACATACATGAAGCTCACTCAATCACAAGGATTTTAGTTACAACTTGTTCAGTAGTTTGACAAAAAGGTGCAGGGATGGAGAACTCACCAGGATGGCAGACTTACACACATAACACATGCATATAAATGGCTAAATCCTCTTGAGGATGGTGTCTATAAATCAAATATCACTAAATAACCAATAGGATGACAGCTATCGGCCCTTTAATAAATCTGAAAATTACCTAAATACACATTCAGGCAATAAACACAGTAAAGAAAGAGATGGCTGAACAAATCACAACAAAAGAGCTTATACTTAGAATAAACCAGATGAGACGCTTGATAATGGAACAGGCTCATAAATCCCCAGATTCGAACCTTTATTAATGAAATAATCATGGGCTTTATAGCCTTTTACAAAATTTACAGATCCTGAAAATCCGATCTGTTAACATCAAAAATAAATGAAAATCATAGTTTTTCCTGATTAGGGCTTCAAACCCTTGCTAACAATTTGTTTATTCATTGTGAAGATCTAGTTCACTGAGCGATCTTTTAATGACTGAAGTGGTAGCTAATAACCACTACTGCTAGTTTGCTGTGAAATTGCCGCCAATAGCCAGTGTATCAGCGTTTAACTGAAGTGCCCTGTCTCGTTCAATCCGCCCGAAACCCCTTTTTACTTTGTTTCCACAGTCATCGATCGAAAGCTTTGTCTTCTATTTCATCGACGCCTCAAGTCAGAATGCTTGCCGTAGTTTTGGAGGTGAAATTAACTAGTTTTATCGCTATCAGAAGCATATCATCAAAGTTTGAATCGAACCTTTAGTCTTCTTTCTTCCACCATTTCGGCGCTCCAAGTCTCTTTGTTGCCGCAGTATCGACGCTCCTTAGATCATCAGTGTCATGACAGCTTCTTCATTGACGGTCAGAGGTTTCTTCTTTTATCACATCTGCGCTCCTAATCGGCGTTCTCCATAACTAACACTACAATATCGGAGCTGTTCGTCTTCTTTCTTCCGTCGTTGCGGCTTCCAATTTCACTATCTTGCCGACAGCTAGTGATTCCAAGTTTCAACGCCGAAGTTTCATCTGCTTACGGACCCCGTAGTTTATATTTCTTCCACCGTTGCGGCTACTTAGAGGACTAATTCGCCACCGGTTTTATGTTTTCAAGCTCCGTCGCGTAGTCTTTAGTTCCTCCACTCGGCGATGTCTTTCTATTATTTCGGAACCTGCAGCAAGTCTTTCATCTGCCGTTGCAGCTCCACAATGAACTATTTTGTCGCTGGTTAGTCTTTAGCCTTTCCGACGACGAAGTTTTCGTCTACTCGCAGAAGCCTTAGTCTATTTTTCTTCCACAGTTGCGGCTCCTCAGAGGACTAATTCGCCGACGATTTCTACATCGATGATCGGAAGCTGTTTCCTCTAGCCCATCGGCACTCCAAGCCTAAAAGTTTGCCGCAGTTGCGGCTCCTTAATGGACTGTTGTGCCGATGATTAGTCTGTAGTTCTTCTGATTGCCGCGGAGCTGCTTGGTTCTAAACTCTCCGATGATTAGTCTTTAGTCCTTCTGATCGCCGATGATTTCCTCTTCTCGCAGAAGCCGTAGTCTGTAAGTCTTCCACCATTTCGGTGTCGTAGTGGACTAACTCGCTGATGCTTTTAAAGTTTTTTAAGTCCCGAACTGATTTCGTCAGCGATCGAAACTCAAAGCCTATTACCATCAGGAATTTTAACCGTTATTTTCTCCACAGTTGTGGCGCCTTTGGGAACTAGCTCGCCGATAGTTAGTCCTTTCAAGTTTCGATGCCGATGAGTCTGTGTTGTTTCAGAACTTGCAGTAAGTCTTTATTCCACCGTTGCGGCTCCTCGAAGGACTAGCTCGCCGATGGTTAGTGTTCTCAAGTTTCGATTTTTTCTACTTGACCTCGGTGGTATTTAGTTTTTCATATCACCGACATTTCAGAACCTTTCAGCCTTGTCCCGCCACTACTTAGTCTTTATTTCTTTCAATCTGATTTCATCGCTGTCGGACGTCATTAGAATTTTGAATCGTAACGCTTAGTCTCTATATTCTCCGCAGTGGCAGAACTTTTAGTCATTGTATTCTCCATCGTTGCGGCGCCTTTGGGAACTAGCTCGCCTATCGTCAGTCCTTTCAAGTTCCGATGCCGACACTATGGAAATCTTTAGCTCTATCTTGCCGATCTTATAACCTTTGAAACCTCCGATTGTTGTTAAGAAATGCTCCGATGGTGTAAAAAAGTTACAGCAATACGCTTATCTACCGAAGGGGTCTTCCACCTACTATTTATCTTCCCTCTTTCAGTGGCTAATGAGATGTTCTAATCCTCGCCCAAGCCACCGAAGCCACAACTTTGTGAAATTTGCATAAAAAATAGAGGTCTTCAAAACTGTTAGTGATCTTCATATCCTTCATTGCATCATTTAAATTCTTCATACTATCAAAAATAAATTTATTTTATTTTGGAGATAACACTATCCTTATCTTCGAGTTCCACAAAGAGCCAGATCTTATTTTCTAATGTTGAACGCATTGTGAATTTGTTCTTGTCCCACCATGTGAGGATGCCACCTGATGCCCCCATTGCACTAACTGCTTTTCCATCTCCTTTTGGCCAGATTTTCTTCATTGATGAAAGACCATCTTCTGCAGTCTTTTTTGTCTCTTGGATGAGGAGGATGGAGTTGGCTTCCATTGATTTTATTCTTTTAACCATTTCTATTTTCTTATTTCCTCCCAGTCCTCGATAATTCCAAGAGACCAGCTTCATTATTTCCTATGTTGATGGAGCGCCCTCTCTTTTTCCTTTTTTTCTTCTTCAGGGGTGAGAAGGTATTTATTCGCCTGAGGTTTTCTTACCAAAAAATATAGGTTGGACTACTTTCCTACTGCTCTTTCCCTTGTTGCTTCTTGTTCTCTGAGAGTTTTATTGGATCTTCTTCCTTTTTTAGATTGCGGTTCTGGTTTTTTGTTGGAGTTTTCTAAGACTTATTCAGATGTTTCCCTTGTCTTAGACTGGGTGCAAGCACCTCCATTATTTGCAGAGGAATCAAGTCTTTCTTCTGTAGGATTTTCAGCCGGAGGGATTAGAACCAGCTGCTCTTCTAGATCGTGTGGAGGAGAAGCATTTGGGGCTTCAACCTCTTGCGCGGTGTTTGTCTCATCCTCCACGACAATTCCCCCCTCTTCTTTTTCCTCATCAGCTAGCACTTGAAACTTATTTCTGACTACATTCTTTGTCGAGGTGGTTTGAGATTGTGATGGGGCTACTCTTGCTCCCTTTCTTTTACTTGCTACGTTCCAGCCTTCTTCAGGGTTCTCCTCAGGGTTGGATTTTTTTTGGCTCTTTTGGGCAAGACTCGGAAAAATGCCCATATTTGTGGCAATACTTACATTTGAAAGGTATCTGCTCATAGTCCACGGTCTGCATGTGATTCCACCCATCTATTGACAGGTTGATGGCTTCCGAAAGCCCTTTCTCCAGGTCAACTTCGACACAAATCCTTGCGCATGAGAACATGGGGGCTTTTGGCTCTGATTTGTCTATGTATTTCCCTAGGGTGTTTCCTATTGTGCAAAAGTCTTCATCATTCAAGCAATGAAGAGGCAAATGGGGTAGCTTCACCCATACTGACACTGCCTTAGGGATGTCTTTTTCAGGGTGAAAGGAGAGGTCCCATTTGTTAAGATACATCCCTTTCAGCCCCATGAAATATGGCCCATTTCTGAAAATAATATCCCAGTCTTCTTTTTTTTCAAATATGAAGGCAAAGTACCCCTTGCCGCAGAATATTTGCTACACTTCCCCTTGGATGAGCGCTCTCTAGTTTTTATTGAGCCATACTTCCACAGATCTGGGAGAGGGCCATAGTCTTGTGAATAAACCTATCAACCCTTTTTTCTCATAAGGTGACAGCCTTCCTCTTTGAGGCCCTAGAGGAAAGCTTGACACTCGGGACTTCCAATCTCTTAACAAAATGTGAGGAGGCAGAAGTGTTAGCCGGCAAGGGGACGGAGGAAGCGACTATCCTTTGAAAGCGCTCATCGAAATCCTCTGGGTCAGGATCTAGAGGGGGATCCATTGGGCCTTGCAGCTAAAACCGCCCATGTAGGCTCGACGACAACGTGTTTAGAGCTCGTCATTAGGATCAGAGCTCGCCATGAATCTTTTTTCCTTTTGTGGGTGCAGAGACGCAGCAATCACTCCTGGATTTTTATTAAACCCACTTGATCTTCATAGAGAATTCATGCATATTTCAATCATTAATATAAATTGAGCATTATTGTATCTTTGTGCTTCTGTCATATTTATATGTTTCATTTCATTCCCTCAAAAATATGGATTATTGAGAGACTAATTTCAAGAATAAAAATGCAAAAAATAACTAAGAAAAGATTATTTGCATATTCTACCAATTTATTTTCATGGTCCATTAAAGATCTAAAATTAAGATAAGTTTCCTTAAACAAAAAATATCTCAATTACAATCTCCTCATACTAAATTATAATTACTACCTATGGAGGTTGCAAATACAAATCTAGCACTACATTAATTGTTTCTCAGTTCATTGAGAGATTTGTGGCGTGCACATAACCTTGCATTGTATTGAAACCCTACCTTTCAATAATAAGCATTTATTGAGAAATTGTGAGCATCCTATGGTTGGAGAATTGGTCATGCTTTATATGGGCTTGAATATTGTATCCCTAGGAACGAGTGGCATGAAATCTTTGTTTTGTTTTTTCAGAAGAAAAAAACCTAACCTTGGTATTCATATTGAATCAAAGGGCATCATAAGTGCCTCCCTTAGTGGGAAATTACAAGAGCTCTGCAGAGTATCAGGGATGAGGCTCAAGCAGCCAACCATAAATACTAATACAATAAGGAGTAAACCGAGATGGGCATACTAACATGAAAGGATCCAAGTGTTCACTGATGTACAAAAATGACCTTCTGAAGCCCGGAGCACAAGAAGAGACCGGATCTACTGATCCATAGATGTCGCATGTCTAAACTAAAAGATCAAAAAAGGCAGAAGTTTAATGCCAAATATAGTTTAGTGCACAAGCTCTCAAAAGAACTGAGTAGAACCACTCATACACAGTGTCATCATAGTATTCAGAAAATACACAGTGACCGGGTGATAAAAGCAAGGCATCTTTGGATAAGCAGTCTGCTCTCTAGTTGTGCTCCCGGTAGACATGACTAATGTCCATACCAGATGAACACAGGATCAAATTTCTGATATTATCACACCAATGATCAATATCAATAGAGGATAAATCTGATTTACTAATGGCCTAGTTTATGACCACCAAGGAGTCACCATAAATTTTCGTTAATGGAAGACCCATCTTCTTCGCCACCACTAGCAGGGTCCACAACGCCAGAAGCTCTGCTCTAGTATTTGTGGAAGGCCCACAGCTGAGCTTGAAAGAGAGCATATGAGTACTACTGATGGAAATAAAGATCCCCGCCCCACCCTTCGACTTTGCAGCAGCTCCATCAAAAAAACCACAAGGAAATACCATAACTAGGGCAATTCCAATATTTTTGGACATTGTCTTTTTATCTGGAACTTGATAGTAGAGCAAAAAGAAATCAATTTGGAGCAGAGTACCAAGGATCATGGTCGGCTTGTCATGAAAAGTACTCTTGTTCCTGCCTAACCATATACACCAGTACACAAATAATGACACATAACAATGAGCAGCATGACTGGAATGTTTTAAGAACCATTGCTCCAAGATGTTCCTTAGTGTGCATCCACGCACAGGTGGATCACAATTTAAGAAATTACAAATTCTGGAAAAAATTGATACAATGAAATTGCATTCCACAAAAACATGTTGAATTGTGTCATCACCAGACCCACATAGCCCACGTCTGCTAGGACCTATCCAACCTATTTTTGACAGGGTGTCCCATGTTAAGATTTTATAGTTTATTAACAACCAAATGAAACACTTGATCTTCCACGTAATTTTACATTTCCAAAGGAGAACTGCAAAATTATCCTTCACCGAAGCTAACAACGAATTTACCATAAGCTCGTACACCAGCGTAGCAGTCACTTTCCCCTCCTTTTTGTTATACATCCACAGAATCTTATCAGCTGAAGCCGATAGCCTAATACCCCCATAATCCAGTCCAGCCACATAGTCGTTCCAGGTATGAGCCTAAGAACCCCCCAAGTCCAGGCCCTCTGAGAATAACTAGTATGATGAAGAGTCAATAGAAGGGTTTCGAACATGCTAAAGCATCGCAATACCGTAATCTTGCAAATAAACAATCAGATCATGTGGAAGATATGGAGAAGAGCTTGATCCAATGATAGAATCAAATCCCACGTGAATGTCCCTTCCATTTCCAACCTTCCAGCCAATATACATCCCCAGCCACGTGAGAGTGTGGAGAAACACATTCCAAATGACAAAGGGACCTATGACTAAGAAAAGCTTGGATCTGAGCCACCTGTCCAAAGATTGATTTTTCAAGTATTTAGCAGAGATAACCTGTGACCATAAGCCGGTTCCATTAGGAACCATCCACAATGATTTCAGTCTTAGGGAAGCACTAAACCAATTGAAATTTTTTATACCCCAACCTCCATATTCGAGCGGTTTAGACAGAGATTTCCAATCCATTAGATGATATCGATTTCTGTCCCCCAAGGAGCCTCGTAAGAAAGAAAAAATCAACTTTCTAAGTTTGTTCACAATAGACTTCGGGAGAGGGACCAATGCAAACCAATATACTAGCAAACTCAATAGCACAGCTCAGATGAGCACCAACCTGCCTCCTAGAGAGAGAAATTTATTAGACCATAGATGTATCCTTTTTTGAAATTTTTTTACCAGCCAGTACCAATCTTGAGCCTTATAACCCAGAGGTTTGTTATAAAATCCTAGGTACTAGAACCCTAGTTGTATAAGATCCACTTTGAATGGCATAAAATGCTGAATGTCATGTAAAATCCCTTGATCCAAATCACTGAAAAGAAACCTCGATTTATCCAAACTTATATTCATACCTGAAGCTGAACAGAAAGTCTCTAGAATGACATCAAAAGCCATCCATTCCACCATAGTGCCCATGCCAAAGAGAATGACATCATCTAAAAAAAAGTAGATGGGTCAGTTAATAACACACGAGGCTTGCTAGCAATTACGCTTGCCATGTGAATTGAATAAAAAGTAGGATGTTAATGGGGACTCAAAAGTTGGTTCCTAGGGGCAATAGAATCTTACATAAGACGTCGATTTATTTATGGGGCCAACATCTTTTGAAAGCTTTTATTACCCCTCAAAGCTAACACATACTAGTTCACATGCAACCCTATGACTTTAAAGCTATGACGTATGTACTTTAATTTTATTATTATCATCATAGATCCATCTGAAACCCGGACCTACCAAGCACCAAGAGGCATTCAATTTTTTAAAGTGTTAATATTTTTATCTTATTTATTTTAAGGGTTCACAATATTTTACACCTCAAGAATTTTGATCTCTTTGGTGCTTGGTAAATCCCAGTTTAACATGGGTCTATGTTGGTTTTACATTTTTTTTAATAAGCTGACACATTTTTTATTTACTTTTTATTTGGTTCTAATTTTTTTTTTATGAACCCACATGAAATTTTTATTAGTATTTTATATATATGCATAATTTTAATAATACCTCTATTTTATTTTGTGTTTCAAAAAATATATATTTGTTTATCAATAAAAAAATGTGTCAAATCAAACTTAGAAAAAAATACTTACAAATATAATAAAAATATTTATTTTTATGGAAGAATAAAAATATAGAATTAAAAAAATACAAAATTCTTTTAAAAATCATATAATAAAACTTTGAATATTATATATAAAGACAAAGTAACCAGTTAGTCTAAGTGATTATGACATCTTCTCTAAAATTGAGAAGGTTATAAGTTTGACTTTTTTAATCCCCTCAAAGTTAGGCTTAGTAATTAAGATAATTTTTTTTTGTAGGCTAGTGATATTACCTTTTATTATCTAAAAAATACACAATATACAAAATGTTCTATGGTTACCTACCACTTGGAAAACCGATTTGACCATCAGAAGACAATCGATTTGGTTTAAGAACCAGAAGTTAACTTTGTACATAGTTAAAAGAGGGTTCAAAAACTTGCTCTTTATTGGGAAACCAGGTATGTCCTTTCTCTTCCAAAAACAAAAAAAACTAAGTATGTTGCTAAACTGGAAATTGAAAGTTATTTTATGAACTAGCTGAATTGACATAGCATTGAAGACAAAATAGTCTAGACATATATCTCTACCTGTTGTCCATTAAACAAAATCTAGATATGGGTAGAACTATGCATTGGCCATGTCCGCTAGGTTGTTCATCTTACCATGAAGACTGTCTAGTCTAAAAACACGTTGATTATTCAGAGAGTCCCTACTTGCATTTACTCCCTTTTCATCAAAACCTGCCCAATGAGGCTCTTCACCACCCGATATCGATTGATTGCTTCCTCCCTATCATGTTCTGCTACCTACTATGAGATTGACTAGGCTTTCGTCTCTTCAAGGACTCACTTAATGTGATATGGTATCTCCTCTCGAAAGAGTATATAGTATTTTGATAGTGTCGACCTCCTCTACCTTTTCAACTTCTAACATGCTACTGAGGATTCATACCCCAAATGATCTAACCAAACCTAGCGTTGTTGTGATGGGCACACCATCTCTCGTCATAGCTTTTGCCTTCTCCAAACTCCGCACAACAATTGCAACCCAATGCATGGCTTTATTTTCTCATCATTTGTGTCTATGCATGAAATTTTCCTGCTTATTGAATGCCATCATCAATTGAGCTTGTCCATGCGTACCTAGAGTCATTTCAATCCAACATCGCATCCTCCAACTATCCTCACCTTCCTTAGATCGAGCTACCATGACTCCTTTCCATCATGAGTTGGTTTGCTTTCCTTTATTGGTATTGCTCTAACTTTACACCATTCTCATGACTACTATTATCTTGCTTCCTCTAGCTAGCCGCCACCTACATCCAGGTCGTGGCAATTAAATGTTTACCCCATTTTCCATCCATGAATCATGGGGAAGTACTTATAGGTCTCCTATCCATATTAATATACTCAACTCTTTTATATGCTGAGAGGCTTTTTAAAGTCCAAATATTTAAGAAATGATAACCTTTGTACCCATATGCTGGTTCAATATTAAAGAGATTGTAATCTTTGTACCTCTTTTTTGATTCAATATAATATTTTAGAAAATAAAACAATAAAACAATAAAACAATAATTATTATGATGTTAAAAAATTATGATGTTTGAAAAGTAGTTACATCTATAATTATATATTACAGCTTGAGTGGGTTTAATGGTTAAGAACATATTTATCATTTTAAAAATTTATCGTCTCAATTCCAAAGAATGCATTAGAGTGATTCATTTTATATTTTTCTACCATTATCATGCTAATGAAAACATATATACAAATGGAAGCTACCTCTACTCTGGTTCAACCTTCCACGATCACTTGGAATTTGGACATGATTCGGTGGATTTGAGATTGCTACCCTTGAAAGCTCGGGAGCAAGTTGCAAAGCTTTGATTTTTGCAGTTCTTTTGGATCTTGAAATGGGAGTTGTAGCTTTGAACTTCTTTGCAGTAGTGTTGAAACGGGAGCTGCAGAGATTTGAAATATTTTTCCAGAATTAGCACCACTTCAAAGGCTGCGTGAGTGACAAGCCAGCGGAATAACACGAGGATTTTGGATCAAAATTCGGTCCAAGAAGGAAAATACTCATTGGTTTCTTGGTTTCAAATCGATCAATTTTTTTTTTTGGTTGCATGCGTGTCCTAAATGTAGCGCTTTCTGAATCCTTCCATGGATATTGGAGGGGGTCTTCCCCATCCTCTCCCTCTTAAGATTGATGCCTTCAAACGCCTGGTCGCCTCTTGCGGCAAGAGGAAAGGTAACCCAAATATGCAGAAATTTGTGAAGAAAGCAGACAATATTCCCTCTATTGAATTGCCTGTTGAACGCCCTTGTCAAACTGCATTGAATCTAGCTGAGCATGGGCTCATTAGACAATCGATGGATGGGTTCAGCAAAATTGGAGGCCTCTGGTTTCTAAAGGAATCTGAAACCATCTGGTCGGTAGAGGTTACTATGTCTTTATTTTCTATTCAGTTGAAGAGTGAATCTCATTTTTCGAAACAGTCCATATTTCATGGGCCCTTAGGGGCTCTATCTGAATAAGTGGAATATAGACTTCGATCCTACCTAAGACGTACCTTCAATCATTCCTGTCTAGGTAAGGCTACCCCATTTACCTTTACATTGCTAGAATTCAGAATATCTGGAAACCATCAGGAATAAGCTAGGAAAATATATCGATAGGGCAAAAAGGAAAGAACAATATTAGTGTGCAAGAATATGTGTTGAAGTAGATTTTGAGATAGGGCTTCCCGAGGCAATCAATTTAACCATATTTGAATTGTCACACATTCAGGAGATCGTTTACACACAACTCCCTTTCAAGTGTTGTCATTGCCATGGATATGGCCACTTTGCTCGAAATTGTAAGAAACAATCAAAGGAAGAACTTGAAAAAGACAAGGTTGATTAGTGGACACACAAGTTAAGAAAGTAGGTACTTCCAAACATGATAATAGAATGAACGGTAAAGGAAGAAATACAGGGAATGGAGCCATTCCTGCTGGGAAGAGACTCCTTAAACCTCAGGCTGCAGAAAAAGTCATTGTTTCACCAAACCCTTTTGTTGTATTAAGCTCACCTGAAGATCGAAATCCACTTGTTCTTGAAGAGGGCGAAGTGCAACGATCAATTGTGTAGGAAGAAGAAGTTGAAGTAAATTCTGGGCCACGCGAACAATCTAGAACAACAATCTCAGAAATTCCTTGCGCAGATGCAATCTTGCAGGAAACCCGTGATTCACCTACAGGCACCACACCTTCTCCCTCTTGTGTAGAAATTATCAAGAAGAAACCAGTAGACAGCTCTGGTTCTTCTGAAGAAGATTCTTTTGAACAAAACACCAAAAAGGCAGGTAGGAAGTCTCGAAAGGAGGTCATGGAAGAAGAGGAGGAGAGATTAAAGATGTAGGGTAGTCAGTCTAAAATTGAAATGTCAATAGGCAAAAGTAAGCAGACTAGACCCCCAAAGGGAGGCCCAACTCCATCTTTCTTGTGTAAATAATGTAGATTGTCTCATGGAATTGTAGGGGACTGGGGAATCCAACGAAAGTAGAAACAATTAAAGATTTATTAAGAATGGAACCTTCAGATATTCTCTTGCTCCAAGAGACAAAGATAGAAGAGGAATTTCTTCTATCCTTAAGCAGATTAAAGTGGAAAAAGAATGCAGACAAGACGGACAATGCTCGAGGTACTTTAAGGGGCCTCACAACCTTACGGTTCAAGGACAAGTTTCTTCTGAAAGGTTCGTTTACAACCCAAAAATGCATTTATATAGAACTTTAGCATATAACAAGTAATATTTCCATGGCTCTCTTTCATCTTTATGTCCCAATAAAATTTCGGAGAAAAAGGATTGCTAGAATTCTCTGTCATATTCCTTAGAAATCTACACTCCCATAAATATCATAGTGGTAGGGGATCTCAACATAATTTTAGACCCTAAAGAGAAAAAAGGAGGATTTCGGGGTACATATCATTTTCACGATTCAATGGAGTCCTTGATCCATGCTCGGGACCTTCATGACTTCAAACCTAAGAAAGTTCGTTACACTTGGACCAATAATAGAGTAGGGGTTGCCAGTATTTCTGCTCGTCTAGATAGGTTTCTGGTCCAAAGCTCCTTGATGGAGGGGAAAATCTTAATCTCATCCAAAATTCTACCCAAGTTAACATCAAATCATCACCCCATTTCCCTGCTGTTGGAAGAAGAGGAAGACCTCGGTCCTATTCTGTTCTGTTTCAGTCCTCTTTGGATCGAGAGAGATGGCTTATGGGAAACAATGACACAAGCTTGGTCACAGTTTGTAGAAGGATCCCCTAGCTATGTTTGGGAAAAGAAACTTAAGTGTACTAAGTATGTCTTGAAAAGTTGGGCAAAAAAACCTCTCACAACTCCAATGAGTAGCAGGAAAGAGAAAGTGCAGGCTTTAGTAGAGATTCATCTAGGCATGGAGGAAACAAAAATTACCAAATCACAAATGGATACTGAACAGTCCGCTCAATTAAAATCCTTCCTCTCCTTTCGTCAGGTAGAGGAGTACCTGCATCTTAAGTCTCATAGTCTCTTGTTGCAAGTGGGAGATTTGCTTTCTTCCACAGACAATGCAGAGCTAGACTCTCTCGAAATCACATTTCGGAAATCTCCTCAAGTGAGGGGGAAGTCATTAAAGGTCACTCACAATTAAAGTAGGTTGCACAAAGGCATTTTCAGCAATTGCTTCAGGAGGACGACATCTCTGATGATGAAGTGATTGCTGATTTTTTGTCCAATATCCCTTCTCTAGTCAGTGCAGAGTTAAATGCTGGCTTAATGAAGCCTTTCTCTGAAAAAGAAATAGTGGATGTCATATGGGCAATGGAGCCAGATAAAGCCCCCGAGTTGGATGACTTCTCTATTCGTTTTTACAAAGTTTGCTAGAATGTTATAAAAACATATCTACTCTGCATGGTAACAACCTTTCATAAAAAATCCAAAGTGGGAGGGTGTACCAATTCCACTTTCCTTGATTTAATTCCAAAGGAAGTTAATCCGTAAACTTTTGATTGGATTTAGCCTATCTCGCTTTGTAATGCCTCATACAAGCTCCTGTCCAAACTCTTAGCCAATAGACTCAAGCCTTTGTTAGGGAATATGATTTCTCCTCTTCAGGGAGTGTTTATAAAAGGAAGGCATCTCGTAGACAATGTGATCCAAGTGCAAGAAGTCCTTCACTCTAGCTTCCAAAGGAAGGAGAAAGGAAGGATCATCAAGCTTGATATGAAAATTCCTTCGATCATGTTAAGATTTTCTTTCTCTACCAAGTCCTCTCTTTTGGTTTTAGTGCTAAGTTTGTTAGCTTGATAAAATCTTGCACATATAGGCCCTGGATAGCACCCCTTGTCAATGGTAGACCAACATATTTTTTCCAAGCTACAAGAGGACTCCACCAAGAGTGCCCTCTGCCACCTTTCCTCTATATCTTGCTGGTTGAATCCTTAAGCAAAAAGCTTATAGCGAAAATGGAAGCAGGTTCTACCCCAGGCATTAAGTCAATAAGAGGAGTGGACCCTATAAATCATGCCCTCTTTGCAGACGACTCTCTCCTTCTGGGAGGGGCCTCTTTACAGATAGCTCAAGCCTTCAATGAAATACTACAAAACTTCTGCTTAATCTCAGGAGCTCTGATTAGCAAAATAAAAAGTGATGTCTATGGCTGGAATGTAGACCATCCATCAATACTTTGAATATCTCATTCCTTGGGTTTCCTTGGTTTTGATAAGTGGGACAAGATCAAATATCTGGGCCTTCCATTAACCTTGGGACCAAGTCCTCCTTCGATTTGGCTTGAAGTTATAAGTAAGATAAAAGTAAAAATAGTATCATGGGGTGGACAATGGTTAACAAAGGCTGGGAAGTTGGTTTTGATAAAGGCGGTCCCTTCAACCCTCCCCATCTTCCAGTCCTCTCTGTTTCTTGCTCCCAAGTCCGTCATGGCTCATATTTCCAAGCTTCTTTGGGACTTTCTTTGGAATGGTGGTAAAGAAAATTAGAGCAAGTTGCATCTGGTAAGCTGGGATTTCCTCAAAAGACCAATTATGGAAGGTGGATTGCAGATTTGTGATCCTGGATTGGCAAATCTGGCTCTGGGAGGGGAAATCATATGGTAACTGTTTCCAGATAAAAAGCATTCGGTAAGCAAGATCCTTTGGATGAAATACCTTAAGGGAGGTTCTTTGAGAGATTTAAAAATAACAAACACACCTATAGGCACAACAAGCTATAACTTATGCAGAAGAGGAATAGATCACATTCAACAACAACTTTACAGAATTCCTGGCAACGGGGTGAGCATCTTACTATGGGAAGACAACATCCTAGGGAATCCTCCTCTTTCCTCCTTAAACTTGTTAAATGAGACCAATTTATGGTAAGTTAACAAAGGCCTTCTTCAGCTTGCAAGCTTCTATTCTTGGGATAGCACTGGGAATTGGACAGATTGGTCATTCCCGGAAATTCCAGAACCCATTCTCCCCCAAAAGAACTTGCTGATAACAACACTCTCAGGATTAGCTCCAGTTCATCGTTCTAATAAGGAAAAATAGGGGCGGGGATGGTCAAGAATCTACTCAACTGCACAAGGATTCTCTGCTTTACAACCTCCTCAAGCCTCATTTTTTTCCCCTACGCTCTAGAAATCTGTTTGGTCACCATTCAACCTTCCCAAGGTGAATTTCTTCACTTGGCTACTCATGCATAAAGGGGCCCTAACTAGTGAAAACTTGAATAAATGAGGGTTCCATGTACCGTTTAGATGTTGCTTCTACAACTATGCCACTGAAACATCAGATCATGTTTTTGTTGTCTGTGTTTTTACTCAAACAATGTAGGAATTAGTCCTTCAAGGTCCGAATACCTTTGTTCCTTCTCAAATAGCTATCATTCCTCTGTACATCTCCTGGAAAGATCAGAATCCTAGGAAAAGAGATAAAAACGCAGATTGGAACAAAATTTGGCAAGCTCTTCCAAAATGCATCTGGTGGAAAGTGTGGTTGGAAAGAAACAATTGGGTATTTAATAACAAGTCTTCAAATCCAGTGACTGTGGTGGCCAAAGTGAAAGCTCTCATGTTGGAATCAACATGAAAATTGGTTTCAGTTTCCTCTCTATCTCCAGAAGTATCCTCGTGGATGGGATCCGGTTCGATCGACGAGAGGAGGGAAATAATCATAATACCGACGTCTCCTCCTTCCTGGCGTGTGCGTGTTAGTGCAACAAACTTTTTCACGTGGTGGAAGAGGAACGCTTTAACCACTATATTCTTTGATGGAGCGTCCAAGGGGAACCCCGAGATCACAGGTGCAGGTGGATTGATTCTATCTTCAGACAGATCGATCTAAACTTGTTTCAACTGGGGTCTAGGAATAAGTTCGAACAATCAAGTAGAAAGCTACAGTATTCTTAAGGCCCGTTAGATATCAAAGGAGATTGGATATAAGATAATTCAAATTTTTGGAGATTCGGAGCTACTGATCAATTTGTTAAATTCTGAAGATCATTTTAGTAATCCTTCATTGAATAAATTTGTGCAGCGAATTCAAAATACATTGAAAGCTTTTGACAGTGTTGCTTCTTTCCGTATTCTGCAAGAGCTAGATAAACAAGCAAACTATCTAGAAAATAAAGCTTGTCTGCTGTCACAAGGAAGTCTCAGGATCAATGGAGAACTTAGCACGCTTCATCTGCTACCTTAATCGAGTTTCACCAAGTCATGATCTGTCAATCTGGGAGAACATTTTTTTATAACTCAAATGGTTATATATATATATATATATATATTAATTTTTTAATTTTTGAAAAGATGAAGAATATGACCAAGCAATAGCTAGATCAACCATTTACAATAGGGTCAGAAGATATCTTCTATAGGACCCACGATTTAAAACAATATTTAGGAAGGAAAATTCAGTTCTATAGGACCCACGATTTAAAACATAATTTAGGAAGGAAAATTCAGCTTTACAATAATCAGGAAGGAGATTTCTAATCATCATCACTCACATTTTTTTTTCCAAAGAAAAAAATCGTAAATAACTTTATTCACATTGAGTAGATGGCCCTCATAGTCCATTTTACAAATTACAACAAAAAAGTTGTCAATTACAATATTTGCCTCAAAAAGCACAAATCCACAATCCAAATCTAATGTTCATCATCAGATCATAATGTTCACTAAATCCTTTCCAACAGAAAGAAACAGTAGTACATGAAATAAACTAAGTCTGATCATAGCAGACTTATATCATCACTCCTGATAAATCAGGTCAGATCAAAAAAATGTGATCAGAAGCAAAAATATCAGAGCAGAACTAGCATGCTGAAAAAGTCTCAGAAAAGTCAAATGCTGATAAAAAAACAGCAGCTAAAAGATAGGCCAATTCCAGACCATCTAGAGATGAAACATAAATTCCAAATTCATTCAGTACCAAATATAAGAGGCCAACCAGCCCGCAAATCAAGCTCTGAATATTGTTGCTAAAGATCACCAATTTCGAAAAATGCACCTCAATATCAGCCATGGCATCATTTCTGGAAAATCAGCAAGAACCAGCAATCTGTCATATGACAGACAACACTCTACAGCAGCTTTAGAAAACCTGAAAAATTTATGTGGAATCTGCCTCATTCTGTTCATATGTATGCCAAAAACCCTCATGAATGCTACCCCGTGC
>LPNX010078870.1:145996-170839 GCA_001517045.1 Pseudotsuga menziesii | reverse complement strand
AGAGAGAGAGAGAGAGAGAGAGAGAGAGAGAGAGAGAGAGATGAACATCCACAATGGGAATGACAAGTCATATGCACTCTGATTGGGGAATAATAGGTCATTCAAGAAACTAGCATGTGGTGATGGTAGGTAAGACTACATTCAGGTTCATCAATTAGGGTACACATATGTTTTTCCTATATATCTTTGTTATTTCATGCATGCATGTTATCATCATGATAATCTTAACCAGGAGTCCTCAAATTGTCTTGGTTTCACCCGGATTATCTCGAGTGATGATTCTGAGTCATTGACATTGGCAAAGTGTCTCGTTGTTCACAAGGTTTAAAATCAGCCACATCCTGTTGTATCTTAAGGACTAAAAAATCAATTTTTAATAGAACTTTATTCTAGGCATACTTGCATCATGTCTCTTGTTGAGTTTTTCACATTCAACTCATTTTTAATCTTTTTTTTTTTTAAATTTCATTTCACAAGCTATGCCATATGTATATTTTGGGACTATAAATACTATTCTTTTGATATATTTGCTAAATGGAAAAGACTGATTTTAAACTATTAGACATTCATCTTTCTAGCACTTTATTTTTTTAATTTAATTCGCTACTAGGTTTTGTTTTCATTTCTCTTTGAGTTCATATAGTTCATTGAAATTAATCATTATATTTAATTGAACATTAAAACAATAAATTTCCAACTTTATTAAGATGAAAATACTTCATAAATGGAATTACAATTTTTAGTTGCTTTTAAAAATCCAAAATTCAATTGCGATTAATTGAAATTCTATTGATGATCATTTAATAAAACAATTATTCTAGACTTTGTGACTCTTGTTAATTCAATGGCTCTAAACACAACTTGAGGTTACATTCCCATCTTCCCCTTGACTAGCCCTCCAAGAGCGTTTTCAGTGTTTTTTTCTTGAACTATGTTGTTTTGAGCATCAATAGCGTCCTATGATCCTTCTATAGAGCATTAGTAGAAAAAATAAGAAAGTTATTGCTTTTTTATACGTTCTCACATGGAAAAGCCAAGGACCAAGGATGAGCTCCCCTATATTTTACCTTGGAAAAAGGAAAATGAAGAAACTTATATGTGACCAAGAATAGTAGGAAGTGGTGCAAATATCATAGCTAATAATAGAGAGTGCTATGCCATACTCACTTGATCATTCACTCAAAATAATTTTATAGAAATCACACTATAACAAAATTGTATAGTAGCTTCAAGACAAAGAAATGTGTAGGGGAGGGACAAAAGTGTTCTGCAAAAATAATGAAAAAACGAAGATGAGAATTGCAATACTCCTCATACCTAACCCCTATCATTGTAATAAAAAATAAGATGTAAATTCCTTTATGTATTGATTCATGGCATTGAGCTCAAGGCCAAGGCTCCACCAACAAACATTGCAACACTTTGAGATCATAGTCAAATCATACGCTAGTTAAAGCACTGTGACGCCAAGTGTATGATTTAAATGGAAAATGATGAAATAATAAATTAGACCTATGGGTTGAATGTACAAAGCAACAAAATGAAAAGGGCATTGATATCCACTAGGGGGAGAGGATTAAAGGCTAGATAATCCTTAAGAACTCGATTAATGATGAATTTTCATCATATTACCCTTGGTATATAAGGGAATATGAGTTTTTATTGCTTGTTATTTAGCAGAAGGCTAATCACTATGAATATGCTTTATTATTAACTCTTGAGCGTTGAAAAACAACACATTCTAAACCCATTAATATTTATTAACATGGGCACTTTATCATCAACTTATTATTGATAAATAGATATGTCTAAGGTTTCTTAGTGAAAGGGAAACCCCAGATGAAGGGAAGTTTGAGAGAGAGAGAGAGAGATGAGCGGACTTTAGTTAGGAAAAATTTGGGACTAAAGTTATTTTGCTTATTCATTTAAAAATAAATTCAAACCACAGGAGAAGGGATCATATTTTGGTTGAATAATCTCACTAGAGAAATTGTTGGGGGGTTTGTCTCCTCGAAAAGGAGTGTCAAGTCAAAATTTAGGGTTTGTTTGGATGGGGAAATAAATAAATTAGGTGGCCCATTGAAACAAAATTGTTGTAACACCCTCATAATTAATAATTATTATTAATTCTACTGGAAAATACTTTATTAATATTTTATTATTTTTGATAGAAAAAGTCAAGAATAAAACATTTTGTAATAAAAACAATTTTATTTAATAAAATATGTTGAAGGGGGACAAGAGTGGATATAGCTGTTGAAAAGTGTTTGCTGACCCACAAGACAAAAAATACAAGTGGGAAAAACCACTGAGTGAGAAATCGGGATGCAGGAGGCATCATCCCCAAAAATTAGGTCACAACTCCTAGTTGAGTGCTAAAGAGGAGGCTCATAAATGACCAAGTCGTAGGAAAAATACTATAAATTAGTATGCCATAAGCAGCAGGAGGCTAGCATTGGAAGGGGATTAAACATCTGTGAAATGCAAGAGATGGCACATTGAGGTTTTTCTCTTTTGGTTCAACGAACAAACTCGGGGGTTCTGGAGGAAGTAACTTGGCTTCTCTGGTAGTTGGTTGGGAGGAACAACATCTCCACTCTTGTTTTCCCAGCATTGGCGCCAGGTTTATAATTTATAATTTTAATGTTGTAGAATATGTTTAATCCCTAGATATGTAATAGCTTAACTCTAATTGTTTTTTATTAATCTACTATTGTTATACTTGTATCTTGCACATAATGGAATGGAATCATTTAATTCTAATCTGCACATTAATTTTCCATATTTTACTGTATATTTCCTAATGGCATTGTTCTCCTAGATATTTGTCTTACTCTGTATATTGAAGTTAAATTAGCAACTGGATTTACAATGTCTGCTTATAATATAGATCTGCATTCCTTCCATGTAGGAGAATGAATCCATTTTATATAATGTTTATCCAAATTCACTACACAAATCTACAGTGTCAGATTATAAAATATTATTATATAGATTTGTAGCTTTGGCTTAACTATGAGACATAAATTTTTTAAAACTATAATAGTATTACAACTTATGAATTAGCTGAGTTAAATACTAAGCATTGAATACGATCTATGTAGGAGAAAGCATTGCTAAATATTGTGAGTATTTACATAGGAATACCATAGCTAAACTTCAAATGTCCCTTAATCAAACTATTGTTAAATTAGTATATTGACAACATTATAACAAATCATGTTTATAAATAGATCCCATCAAACCGTAGGTTCATCTAGAGTAAGATAACATCTACATGAATCCTAGAATCTTATCTCCATAATATTTACAGATTGGTGAAGAACAAGCTTACGGATCGAAGATCCTTTATTATGAACTATAAATCAAGATTTCCTAATCTATAATAGACCCAAAGGGTCGTTTATAATAAATTCCTCAACACATCATTACATGGTCATAAGTCCACAAAATGGCTACCCTAGGTTGTACAAAAAACCTCGATCCAATACACTAAATCACATTACAAGTCACAGGATCGAATCCCTTCAAGTCTTTAGTATAAATTATCGGATCGAGGATCCCTTTTTACAATCCACTAGCAGACTTAAATAATACAAAATTAATCCAAATCTATAACTATTTGATACACCAGATATCACATTATTCATTACGGGAGATGAATCGATGTTTGGGAAAAGTCCACATCGTGGCTGCCAAACTATGTTATAAACCTTTTGATTATAGCAATTAAACATTCACGATATAATTAAAATACAATTATTATACAGAGGCAGAGCCTTGTTTTCCTATTATTCTAGATCGCATCTCTTATCGAGATTGCGGGATCGATTCCTGTATCTATATGGGTTTAAATACTTAACATTAAAATAACATGTTCAGAATCATAAGAATAAAACACACATAAGATGGCTGTAAGTCCGTGCCAAATGGCCGCCACTATTCCTACCACCGACGATTCAAAAACAATGAAACACTCTACAGAAGATATAATTTAACTAGCTTAAGTGAAAGTCTAAATGGTTGAAGGTCTATTCCATAAGCTACCATCACATCACATATCAACAAGCATGTACTGCAACTTTATACAAAGATATTAAAATGAAAGAGATGGTCTCTTTCCACGATCGTAAGACCATCTATGATGGAAGTCACGGGTCTCATTACAATCCACATAAATAATTACATACATAAAATTACAAACAACATTGGTTAAAACCCAGTCGAGGTCGGCTCCCAATGCTCTCAATCTATCGAAAGGATATATTAGTATATATATACATGCATATAGAGTGGTTATGAGACCATTATTAATGGCTTCCACTATAAATAAAAACCCAAAACTGTATAAAAAATTATACAGAAATAAGACTTGTCAAGGGCATTCCAAAACCATACCAGGGTTTAAACAGAATGAAAATAGTTCATAACATGTGCAGTGCCAGTATTGGGTGCAATCCAACACTACCCGTTAAGAATTTTCAAACAATCAATGGCTATATTATACTTAAAAAGAACAAACCACTTATCTTTTTATTGCAACCCCATGAAGTCTCGCCCATAGAAACCTGTAAACAAGTGAGAGGGGATCAACATGAGTTTTTTTTATAAAAGAAATTGTAAAAATAAACAACGGTATGGTTTCAAAAAAGGGTTAGAGAAAATTACACAGGAATTTGGAAACGTAGGCCTAGGAGGAGGTGAGCCCGTCGCTTCCTCTCCAGCACCAAAAACATGCAAGTAAACCCTATTTTAATCAGTACTTAGTTTCATCTTTAAATAATTTTTAAACCAAAGTAAACTTGCATAATGTTGTTTAACTTGGTGTTTTGGCAATGAGGGTCAAGGGTTTTCTCCTCTGAGCTCCCTTATCTCTCCATATCCTACAAACACCTAAAGAAAAACCCTCAGTAAGGTTTTAACAGAACGTTTAAATAAATAGATAAAAAATATAGCTTAGTAAGCTTGCTCACCTGTTGAGACAGGTTAGCTGTGTGATGGAAGACTTTGAGAGACTTGTTGAATCCCTAGCACTATGAAGAGTTGGTTAAGGAGACCTTCGAAAGATAATACCTCACACAATGTCATCAACGGAGTAAGAGTGAAGCAACACATGCTGTCACCACAAGAAAAACCAAAGGAAGTTTCACACAGAGCAAAGCTCGGCCGTAAACAACCTCCAACCACACAACATACCCAAATGCGGGCTAAGGACAGAGTAAAGGCCTTAAAAAACCCTTTCAACATCAAGTAAATCTCGCCATCCATGTGTAGAGAAGGAATCACATCCCTTAATACCTTGTGGGTCCTGGCTGCACTACCAACTCGCAGCCAGGACATGTTTAATGTCAACCGAAGGACAACGTAAATATCATGACTGAAATAATTTACAATGAAATAATTGTGAATTCAAACCTTTGATCATATATTAAAACCAATGATAACCTATGCCTTGGATCATCATATATATATATATATATATATATATATATATATATATATATATGGTACACAACCTAATATTATGCCAAGTCAACCTTTGCATTGAAACCCCATAGTATAAATGTTCACCCTTATGCTTTAAAACTTGATAATGTTGGTTGGGATCTAATTCTATCATGGGTCATGGCTAGACCCATACCTTTATAATGTATGTCATAACGTATGTTTTGTACAAAGGGCAATACCTTAGAGTGGAGTAGGCTAAGATATTGGGAGGGGTTTTTATTTAGATTTAAAAATAAAACATTAAAACCATAATCACACTAAAATCTGGTTGCTTCAATATCAGCCTTAAAACATGACATGATATTTTAGATAGTAACCATTCATACGCATAAAATAGCTAAAGAGGTGCACTAGAACCAACACTTGTAGGATCTGAAAAGAATTGTAGTATAGTCAAAACATGTGGTTCCATTCCAAGTGCAAGTAAGTAACACTCTTTTTATTTATGGTAAGAGATAATCGTATAGGGAACCATACTTTACAAACCCTAAGCCTTTCATGCTTAGGGGAAGTTCTTACATACATAGTGTAACTGTGTTAAGGATAATCCTTTAAAGTAAGATAATTAATTGCAAAACCAATTAAACAAAGTACATCACCTGAAGGAGTATGGATGAAGGTTCCAGAAGGAACTGGCCATCATAAACATCAGCAAACCCTATCATAAACAACAGGTCAATAGATTTTAGAACAAGCAATAATTTAATAATATAATTTTGCTAAAGTAAATATAAAAATAGCACGTGCAATTTTTTTTTAATGTACGATTTTTAGGTGTATTACATAATGGTATCAGAGCACGGTTTTAGCACTAGGCCTGAATCGACTCAACACTAAACTACTACAAAAAAACAACAAGCTAACTCCTATTTTATTATGTTAAATTCTCTTACAAACAACAAAGAGAAGAACAAATATATTTTGTAGGAAACATGGCAGATGCGAAGATGTCTGCAGAAGAGGAACATCGCTCAGAACATCCTTTAAATAACGAAGAGGGTAACTTAAGGGATGGAGAAATTTGGGTAGATCTAAATGACAGTCAAGATAATAAATATCAATTAAAAGGAGCTATTAATGAGTTAAGATATGAACTAAGTAAAGTTAAAGAAGATAATGAGCGAATTTTAAAGGCTCAAGAAGAACTAAATACTATCCTGCTAGCAAAAATCCGTAATAATGAAAAAGATAAAAATAAGGAATTTGAACAAGAAGCACCTAAAACTGCACCTCACAAATGTAAGGGAAGAAAGCTAGAATTTTCCTGCCATAAACCGGACACTTCAAGTGAAGAGTCGATTAAACATCACATAAGACAGAAAGGCTCAAGCGAAAGCAGTGACGATAATAAGAAGAAAAGAAAATACAGACCTTATGAGGAAATATCTGGGGAGTTTAAGAAAATAAAACCACCCATGTTTAATGGGGAAATTGATAAGGGCGAAGAGGCAGAGACTTGGTTGTCCAGAATGAAAAATTATTTTCATATATATAACTACTCTGATGAGTTGAATGTGAAAATGGGCATCTACAATATGGCAGGAAAGGAAGACATATGGTGGCAAGACATAAAGAAGGTTAAAGGGATAAAAGAGATATATGTAACTTGGAAAAAATTTAAGAAACTCTTTAAAAGAAAGTACTTATTTGAATAGTATTATGAAGAAAAAGAAAAAGAATTTTCTAAACTAAGGTTAGGAGACATGGCGATGAAAGAACTCTGTAGTTAGTTCTTAAGCCTACTTCGTTATGTTCCGTATATAATTGATGAGAAACCTAAAATACAACAGTTCCTCAATTGTTTGTCCATCATGTTTAAAGAATGGATTGAATATGACAATCTGAAGATGCTAGAAGAAGTGATGAGGAAGGCAAACTTCTATTACGACTATAATAAGAATAAAAGAAAAAATATACCCTCTTGGAAGAATAAAAGGCTAAATAATTTTGATCCTAAAAAGAAGGAAAATAAGTTCCATAAAAATTCAGGAAATTAGTACAGGAGATACCAAGGTAATAATTACAAAAAATTTAAACCCCAAAACTCTGCAGTAAAAGAACCTTCAATTGTTCCTAATAAAAACTTAGCACAAAAAGAACCTTTAAAATGTTGGGAGTGTGGAGGGACACACTAATTTAAATACTACCTAGTAAGGAAAAAGAATTTTAATGTACATTCTATCCAAGAAGCAGTCACAATTGGGGACATGGCAATGCGCATGCCTAGAATCTGCGCTGCACTGGAAAATCGACAAGCAGAACACAAGACTTCTATGGTCAAAATTGAAGGTATGATAAACAACCAACATATCTCTATCTTAATTGATCCAGGCACAAGCTTGAGTTATTTATCACCTAGAATAGTTCATTTATGCAAATTGATACCTGAAAAGTTTGATAAGTTGTGGCTAGTACAGTTAGCCACAGGTACAAGATGGAAAGTTACTAGTATTGTTAGAAATTGTAAATTGATGATGAATTATTTCCTTACGCATGTTAATGTAAATATATTGCCTTTAGGATCCTATGATTTATTAATAGGAATGGATTGGCTAGAGGAACATAAAGTTGTGTTAAATTGTTTTGATAAAACATTTACATGTATTGACAATAGTGGGAATAATATAAAAGTAAAAGGAATTCCTAGGAAGGTAACCATCAGAGAAATGTCTGCTTTGCAAATGAAAATATCAATAAGAAAAGGATGTAAAGTGTTCGCAGTCTATATAATGAACAATAATGAAAACGATAACAAACTTAAACTAGAAGACATACCAATCCTGAAAGAGTTTAAATACATCTTTTCGGAATAAGTCCCTGGACTTCCTCTGAAAAGAGATATTGACTTCACGATCGATCTGATACCCAAAGCAGCACCAACATCAAAACCTCCATATCGAATGAATATAATAGAACTTACAGAGCTGAAATGACAACCACAAGAACTAATTGCTAAAAAGTACATCCAACTAAGTGTCTCTCCCTAGGGAGCACCAGTCTTGTTTGTGAAAAAGAAGGACGGAACACTAATATTATGCATAGGCTATCGACTATTAAATAAGATGACTATTAAGAGCCGATACCCACTTCCAATTTGCAAGTGTTGGTTGTGGAGACCAATGAGTATGTAGTCAGCAGGCTCAAGTTTTGGGCATTCACCAAGGCACAATTTCTGCGGAAGCCGATTCAGTTGTGATTTTGCTGAGTGTTGGGAAGGATATGGCATTCCACTCTGATGCTACCGATGGTACCCATGATGAGTGCAATTAGAAGCACGTCGAGCAATATGTTGGGCTATAGTTCGATGGTGGAGTAAGTGGTTTAGCGGGGAAGCGGTTCAAGTGATTTGTGAAAGTGTGGAAGCGTGTGAAAGTTGAATTTTTGTTGGTGAAGTCCTGAAGGAAACTAGTTCAGGAGCACACCTGGTAGAGAGTAAGAATCACTGGAAAGGTCGATGTAATACACCAAGAATTAATAAATCTTTTTATTAATTTCTGCTATAAGATATTTTATTTTTAAAAAAATATTTTTGATAGAAAGTAAAAAATAAAACAAATGTAATGAATTATTCTTTTATTAATAAAAGAGTGTTTGTTGACCCACAAGAGGAAAATACAAGTGGTTGTAGTTGCTAAGTGATAACTCAAGGTGCAGGAGGCATCTTCCCCAAAATCAGGTTACAACTCTTCGTTGAGTGCTAAAGAGTAGGAGGCTCATAAATGACCAAGTCCTAGGAAAAATACTATATAATAGTATGTCCATTAGCAAGCAGGAGGCTCGTATTGGATGGGGATTGAACATGATAATGCAAGAGATGGTGCATTAAGTGGATTTTTCTCTTGTGGTTCACCGAATAGGCTTGGGGGTTCTGGAGCAAGTCTTTGGATGCTCTAGGAGTTTGTTGGGAGGAATGACTATCCCATTTATATTTTCCCAGCAGTGGTGCCATGTTCTTATTCTGTTGCTCATTATTAAATTTAGTTGCAGTAGGATGTATATCTTAACTTGAACTGCAACTATACTATTTAGGAAGAGATATTTTATACATATGTATAGGAAAAAAAAGATTGCTAGTAATTGGTGCTATTGTAATAATTAGTAAATTCTGAGCATAATCGTTTTTATTCTTCTTTTGGTTCTGAATCTCTACACTCGCTTCATTTAATTAAGTTAATGTCTATAAATTATTCACGTCAAAGTTATTCTCACAAGGTTAAACAAAGGGATAAAACTATTGTTTTAAACAAATCAACATTTATTTTAGAATCTGGTCGAGAGATGAAAGGCTATAGAAATTTTATAATATATATTAATTACATCATATTAAAAAACTTTGTGATGAATCCAAATTTTACAGATCTAGAATGATGGATCGAGATCATTTGGATCTGATTAAAATATCTAAGGATAATCTATTTATGAAGATTATCAATCTATATATGCTAACTCACAATTTCCAACTAATCAGATACAGATTCACACATATCCCATCTAATTTATTAAAAATACCAATCAACAATTAAAATCAAGGAAACCACCATTATCAATGCTACAACTTTGAAATCAAAACACCTAACTAATTGTAGCAACGGATCTTTTGTTTCCCAAGTATGGTCGTAATCCCATCAAAGGATGGAAATCATTATTCTACATAGAGGAGTATTACAAATAGTGTATTTAATTTCAAAATTAGATCTACATTCGTTTACAATTAAACAATAAATAAACCTTTTTTTAACTCTTCTAAGCGGAAATTAGTCCATCGTAGATGGAAACTGAGTGTTTCTAAACATAGGCATTCTGATCTACAAAGGATTCTCACAAAAATTACACATACAATTATTTCATAACCACGATTTCAATTGATGAACAGAGGATTAAATATTTCTTCTTAGAGATCTCAAAGACCTTATGGTTCGTAGCAAGAATCACGACTTTAAACCATATCAAATTTCAAACTACAA
This sequence comes from Pseudotsuga menziesii, assembly GCA_001517045.1. NCBI lineage: Eukaryota > Viridiplantae > Streptophyta > Pinopsida > Pinales > Pinaceae > Pseudotsuga > Pseudotsuga menziesii. Next base: position 160,367 of record LPNX010078870.1, on the reverse strand, counting down.
GCTCTTAACTAGAAAACATCTAAGTGCGGAAAGACGATTTACGGAATCCTGGTTCGAAAAAAGTTGAAAGGCAGGCCCGCAACCTGCAACCTGCAATTGCAGAAGGAAGGAGTCCCCACATAAAGGGTGAATGTTGAAGTCTAGTTCGAAAAATTTCAAAGGAAACCCTGCAACCTGTAACCCACAATTGTGGAAGGAAGGAGTTTTCGCAAATTGTAAAAATGGTAAATGCGGAAGTCTGGTTCGAAAAACTTGAAAGGCGACCCCACAACCCACAACCCGTGATTGCAGAAGGAAGGAGTTCCCATAGATTGTGGAAAAGGAATTTGCAGAAGGATCGTTGTGGAAAGGGTAAATGCAGAAGCCTGGTTCGAGAAAGTTGAAAGGCAGCCCCGCAACCTGCGACCCGCAATTGCGAAAAGAAGGAGTTCCCATAGATTTCAGAAAGGGAAATTGCGGAAAGATTAAATGGAGAATCTTGGTTCAAAAATGTTGAAATGTAGCCTTGCAACCCACAACCCACAATTGTGGAAGGAAGGAGTTCCTGCAAGTTGCAGAAAAGGAAATTACAGAAATATCATTGTGGAAGGTTAATTGCATAAGGAGTTTGCGAAAAGAGAATGTGAAAGTGCACCAGCAATTGCAGAAGGAAGGCACGCCCGCAAATTGCAAAAAGACGGTTTGGGGAAAGATAAATGCGGAAAAACGGTTTGCAAAAATATAAATTGCAGAAATACTAATAAACATAGAAGTTTGGGACTGAAGAGATAAATGAATCGAAGCCTAATATTCAGATCTGAGTTCAATGATTGAGGAAAAGTTAAAAGAACAAAGTAAAGTTAAAAACGAATATTGAACCTTCAAATTTTAATAACACCATGTTACAGTTAATTGAAGAACACCTGATGATATTGTTCCCTTAGTAAACATATACATTGCACAACCTGTCATGTAGTAGTAAATTGTCTATTAGTAACAGAACAAAAACTATGACATATGTATTTAGCAGCATGTAGGAACAATAATGATATATATATATATATCAAAATGTTTTGTTTATTATATGGATTTTCGAGGTGTGTGACATAATGGTATCAAAATGTTTTTTTTATTATATGGATTTTCGAGGTGTGTGACAAAATGGTATCATAGCATGTTTACAACACTAGGCCTGAACTGACTCAACACTAAAATTGTTAATTAACCCAAAAAACTATTTTTATTTTATTTTTGTTTTGATTCTCTTACAAACAGGAAGAGAAAGATAAATTTATTTTTGCAGGAAAAATATGGTAGAAGTAGGGATGTCTGCAGAAGAAGAGTCTCACCCTAGAAATCTATAAACAATGAAGAGGGTAATCTAACGAATGGTGAAATATGGGTAACCTTAATAAGATTCAAACTAGTAACGCATCAGAACTAAAAATAAATGTTAATGAACTAAGGTCTGAGTTGAAAAGAGTTAGGTAGGATAATGAATGAATCCTGAAAGCTTAAGAGGAACTGAATACTATTTTACTATCTAAAATACATAATGATGAAAAAGAGAAAAACAAATAACTTGAACATAATATTCCAAAAACTACACCTTACAAATATAAGGGAAGAAAACTGGAATTTTCCAGTCATAGGGTTGAAACTTCTAGTGAGGAATTAGTTAAAAACCACACAGAAAAAGAAGAAGATTCCAGTGAAAGTAGTGATGATACTAAAAAAGGAAAAGAAGCACAAACCATATGAAGAAATATCTAGGGAATTTAAAAAGATTAAACCATCGATGTTTAACGATGAGATTGAAAAAGGAGAAGAGGTGGAAGCCTCACTGTCAGGGATGAAGAAATACTTCCAAATTCATAGTTACTCCGACAAACTGAAAGCTAAAATGACCATAGATAATTTAACTGGAGAAGTGGATATATGGTGGTAGGATACAAAGAAAATAAAAGGAATAAAGGAAATATACATAACCTGGAAAACTTTTAAAAATCATTTTAAACGAAAAAAACATCTTAGAAAAGTACTACGAAGAGAAGGCTAAGGAATTTTACGATTTAAGACTAGGAGGTATGACTATGAAAAAAATCTGTAGTAAATTCCTGAGTCTGTTTCGTTACATACCATATATAATAGATGAAAAACCAAAGATACATCACTTTCTCAGATGTTTTCCTATCATGTTTAAGGAGTGGATTGAGTATGACAATCTGAAGACGCTGGAAGAAGCAATGAGAAAAGCAAATTTCTGTTATGAGCAGAATAAAAACAAAAGAGAAATTGTACCAAATTGGAAGACTAAAATGAAAGATAACATTGATCCAAGAAAGAAGAATAATAAATTTCATAAAAATATAGGGAATAATTACAAAGGGTATCAAGGAAGTAACTATAAAACTTTTAAACCACATAATCGAGCATCAAAAGAAAGAGAACATCCCACTACTTTTAATAAAAACACTACACAGAGGGAACCCTTCAAATGCTAGGAATGTGGTGAGCCACATTATTTTAAAGACCATCCAATAAGAAAGAAAAACTTTAATGTTCACTCCATTCAGGAAGTTATTATAGTTGGAGACATGGCGATGAGTATGCCTAGAATTGGCACTGCGTTCGAGAATTGACAAGCAGGCCATCAAATTTCAATTGTCGAGATTGAAGGTATGATAAAAATTCAACCCATTTCCATCCTAATTGATCCAGGTGCAAGTTTGAGTTATGTATCGCCTAGGATTATTGAAGTATGTAAATTAGTAACAGAAAAAAAAATTGATAAGTCATGGCTGGTACAGTTATCCATAGTTACTAAACGTAAAGTCACTAGTTATGTTACAGGTTGTGAGATATTAATGAATGATTTTAATATGCATTTTGATTTGAATATTTTACCATTAGGCTCCTATCACTACTACATTTCGACCAAATATCCGACGGCCGTATTGTCGGATTTTCGACACTTCCCTGTCGCATGTACGACACTATGATTTTTTTTAAGAGTAGGTGGATTTTCGTCGGTTATCTGACATCTTTCCAGTCCGTCGGTTAAGCGACATCTCAGTTTATCGTCGGTTAAATGTAAATCATCGGTTATCCGACATCTAATTCATATTAAACTTTAAACACCCGTCGCTTAACCGATGGCTATCCAACGACTATCCGACGGATTATGAAAACTTAAACATCGGTTAAGAGACGGTATTGAATTTAAAAAAAAAATCACCTACAGGCTGTCGCTTAAGAGACGGCTATCCGACGCTTAATCACCTACAGGCCGTCGCTTAACCGACAGCTATCCGACGGATTATGAAAACTTAAACATCGGTTAAGAGACGGTATTGAATTTAAAAAAAAAAATCACCTACAGGCCGTCGCTTAAGCGACGACTATCCGACATATTATGAAAACTGAAACATCGGTTAAGTGACGGTATTGAATTAAAAAAAAAAAAAATCACCTACAGGCCATCGCTTAACCAACGGCTAAAAGTGTTTTAAAAAAAAAAATACAAATGCCAGATTACCTATATTGCAACTTTATTCATTACGTAAAAACAATATACTTAAGAGTAAAGGTAAGGGTTATTTGTTCATTAATAACCATGATGGTAATNCCTTTTAATCATCATTCTTACTAATGATCACAACCATAAAAAGCAAAGAAATGAAAACATGCATGTTCACCATGTACTGTACATGACACCCATAGGACACCCCGAGGCATCAACTCTTCTCTTTGAAATGGAGAAGTGGAGTATTCTGCCAGATGGTTTTATGTTTGAGTCACTATCAAATATTTTCATAGTGAAAACTTGAGATGCCACAAAACAAGAAGTGACTCAATTTTGTAGCTTTCTTAACATAAACTCACTTGTCCAATCAAACAACAAACTCTTAAAAAATATGGAATATGGAGATATGTAGTTTGACTTCAAAATGGCAGTAACATTTAAAATGTAATCCAAAACAATACACACCTTTAGAAATGAGTTTTTATTGTGTCCACCTTTGAGGTGTCCGATGTGTTTCACCTAAACAGAACAAATCGTAACTAGTATTTATTTTACATAACAAAAACTAACCTTCAAAGCACAATATTAANCGTAACTAGTATTTATTTTACATAACAAAAACTAACCTTCAAAGCACAATATGAATTTTGTGTATGGCATCAGAATCCTCCTTACATGTTCTTCAACTATCAGAACAACTGGGTGACCATAGCTATCAAAGGAAATTCCAAGGTCCTGCATTACATCAAAGCAAAGATCAAACTAGTTGTCTAACACTTCAAGTTAGTAGATATTTTCTAAGTTTACCTTTTGAAGAGTAATTACCAATAGGTTTAAAATTTAAACTACTAGAAATAATTAACCTGTTGATCCAAATCTCATCCCTGAGAAATTATATAGTATACCAATCCCATGCTAAAATCATAACAGTTCTCATGTGCATGAGCAGAGTCACTGAAAAAGCATGGGGAACTAAAGAAATAGGTAATGTATAGAGATTGGCAGTCTATTAGAGTGACTTCCAAAGAACCTTTCTCACAATATTATTTCCAATATTTATGGAATGGTAACATCATGCCATCTAGGATTTCATATAGAAACATGTTAAAGAGATCCACTTAGTACAGAAAATTGATGATGATAATCAAATCACACAATAGAGTTTTATTATTGTCCACAAAGCCACAAACCCTATGGAACCATATCTGGTTGCTTGACAAAAAAATAAGTCTAGGATTCCTTAAGTGATAAATTTAATGAAGAAATACCAAGATGGAAAGGACAATAATCATATAATGAATGACATAAATTTGAGGAGGGTAATAAAAGCAAATAATAGAGTTTTATTATTGTCCACAAGGCCACAAAGCCTATGGAACAAAATACGGTTTCTTTACGAAAAACATTTAAGGTCGGGATTTATTAAATGATAAATTTACTAAATAATTACTAGGGCATAATACTGGCAATGACTGGGCTGTCTCTGACAATTTTTTATTTTCTTCTTTTAACTTACAAAACTTAAAAACAAAAAAAAATATCTAAACTAAACCTAAAAATCCTCAGCAGCTCTATTTGATGAAAATAAATCCCTATTAACTCCAAATGTTTCAACAAAAAGGAGGGCAGATTTATGATTTAAAAAAATATAGTAACTGTCCAATTAACAAAAGCAACATTCAATAGCTTTTCTTTCTCACAACAAAAGACAAGTTTTTCACAGCATGAAGAATGATGGCACAATCATCTCGACAAACTGTTGGAGGATCAAATTTATTAATTCTAGCTTCAACTTCGGAGGAAAATCTTAGACCCAAGAACATGATTGATGAAAATTGTGACTATGGTTAGCAAAAGAAGAAAAATTATAGGAAGCGACCACTTATTTTGTGCAATTTTGCAACAAGGGTTTGAAAGCAACTACATAAGAATGAGATCCCATTTACTACGTGGAAATGGGTTTAGAGTTAGAGGTTGAGAGAGGATTCCCAAGGACAAGTATTGGGAAATATTAAGGTGGCATGCAAAGATGAAAAGAAGATTGATTCAAATGGGGTTGAGGAAATAAAAGCATGACAAAAGCATTTGTAAGATATTTTATTTATTTACAAGTCCCCATTCTGTGATGGATACAAATTCTAACCCTAAATGTGAACAAATAGAAGGTACAACTACCATGTTTTAAAGGCAAATGGAATTACATTTATTTTTTATAGCCATCCTATTATGATAAAAGGGTAAAAATGTTAGTTACTAGGGAGTACTCCTTGGGTTCCTTCTTCCATCGGGATCATGTTCAGGATGGCCACGGGATTTCTATCTGAAGTGCACTTCCAACCTGCACAGACACGCTCCTGTGCTCTGGAGCACTCTTCCATGCATTTCTGGACTGCTCACAGGACTGCTTTGCTACTGAGACTATTTTCAGGACTGCTCCCAGATTTAGCTCCCTCATAACACTGGTAAAAAAAATAATTGAAGCTCCACAAGGCTTCAAGTCATGTGGGCATGATAAACTAAAACCGCCTTCATTGATAGGGGTTTGAGTAAAATGGAATGAAAAATGCAAAGGCATAAAGAGGATTAGGTTGAATATGATTTTTCAATCATAATATGTGGTTCAACATATATGAGCCACCACACCTTGTTAAACACATTTGTGACCTCTCGTAAGGCCCAAGGGTCCTTGAATGAAATTCATTGCTTCAGAAAGTATAAAGACACAACTTTCTGATATGAGATCCTTATAGATGTTGAGGAAGAACCCTACATTTAGTTCAGATGGTTAAACGTGCAGCACATGTTTGTCATTCTATAGGGTTGATGGCACAGGATCATTTTCAACATTTGTTTTTGTATCTTGTGTGAATTCATGCATTGAATAATTGAACTATTCATTGAAAGTCTACAGGTATAGGGAGGATTGATTGGATTTTTGAGAGAATTATGCAGGCCAGATCTGTGCTAATATATTTGTAATAACCATATATCTCTTGCCAGACTGTCACATCCATAGTCGGAGTTGGTAAAAGTAAAACCAATATGCTTTTTATTTTGTTTTAAATTTTAATTGAACACATGATTCTGTGTAAAGAAGCTATACAAGTATTTACTATTTTACCAGACCTAATTGTCCTATAGCCAATATCTGTAGATCCCAGGATCAGATATGAATCTTGTCAGAATTCTGATCTGGCCTAGATCCGCTGTAGGAAATGGTCCTGAAATGGATCCAAAATGCTGGATCCATTTTTTTCACATCATTTTCTGCAAAAGGGTGATTTTTTACTGAAGAAATAAGTTGTAAAACAACCCCTCCCCTCCTAGTCTAATGGACAAATATCTGTCAGCTTGAGATCAATCTGCAATTCCTGTTTCATAGTTTCCTTTACAGAGACATATGATTTTGTGTCATTTTATAGATATAAAATTTCCAAAATTTGAAAAAAAAGTCTGGTGGATTTGTATTTGGATCTGTTTCCATTTAAGGAAGCTATTTACAATGTTTGGGAGAGATGGAGTGTATCCCAAGAAAAAGAGTACGAAATAATCCAAGAAAATGCAGTAGACAGGAAATAATGGGAGCACCTAGAATATACGATGGCCTTCACTCAACCTATATTTAAGGCCATTAGAGATTTATACAAAGATTCCCCTACTTTAGAGGAGGCTCATGAAACAATGTGCAACATGATAGAGAGAATTAGAAATGCAATGAAGGGCCCTAAAGATCCACGAGGAGAACTTTATGAAAAGGTCATTGCTATTCTTCACAGGAGATGGTGTAAACTTAAATCTCCTTTGCATATGGAGTGTATGGTTGGAATTATAAATGATATGAAGACAGTTCTGGTAGGGTCCCAACTTTATATGATGCAGAGCTAAAGGAAGGATTCATTGAAGCTTTGTCAAAAATATATTCTCCAGAGGAGTCTAGTCTTGCTAGAAGTCACACAGTTTCCTTTCTTTGCTTTGTTGAGGATTGAATTCAGGTCAACCTTGGCACAAGAGTATGCAGCAATATTTTTTAAATTAGACACAACTGGTTGGTGGATGATGCATGGAGTTTGAGCTTCAGAGATTTAGCATTTGGCGATTTGACTGCCATACCAGGTTGTCATCTCCTCTGCATGGGAGAGATTGGAATACAAATTTCTTAATTCACTAGTGAAGAGAGAGAAATAGGCTAGTTGAAAAGAAAACATAATATTTCCTTTTCATACAGAACCTACAAATAATAGAGTGGAAAAGACCAACTTATTTGTATGGTTTTAGTGGTTCATATGAACGCTGATGTAGAGAATGCAAAACTACTCGAGGATGAGGTTGAAGTACAAGTCTTTGTTACTAGATGATGATGATGATATTGATCTTGACACATGAGAGCAATCATGCAATAGATGATTGAGCTACAGTGTTGCAATTCAGCATTTTGACATTATGATTTTGGTTCCTTATTATATATATATATATATATATGAATTACGAATATTGAATTTTGAGTTCAAATGAGGTAATAGATTTTACTTGAATTTTTCTTCCCAGTTTTGGAAATAATTTCCCAGCATTTCCCCCCTTTCTTGTGATTCCTAATATTTCTAACCCAACTTTCCTGTCCTTAACTAGACTCTTTCCATAACCATTTCCAAAAACTTGATTCTTGTTTCTTGTTTCTAATAATTTAGACAGATAGCTAAAATGCCGAAATGGTCACAATAAATGTAGCCCTTGATTCTTAGCTCTCAACTCTCACTGGATCAAAATCAAAACAATTATATACAGGCATTAGAACAAAATGGAACTGCTAATAATTTCTAGAAAATTTGGTACTAATGTGATATAGAGTTGTCGAGAAACTCCCCTGTTCCTGTCCTATGTAGTAAAGCAGAAGGCAGCTGAGCTAATAGGGTAATGGACAGCACATTTCCATTGCTTCAAATTTATTTTCCGTTGTCATGGATAGAGCTACCTTATTGAATCCTCATGGAAATTTTGTGAGGACTATTATCTTTTGACATGCCTACAGACAACAAAGGTACATTGTTTGCTGGATGTAAGATGGAATGGAAGGGTACGTAACCATATCATATCTTCTATTGGAAATGTAAAAGCAATTTCCACCCAAATATTACAGAGGAAGAAAACAAATGTGCAATGTTGGCATGGGTACTATTTCCTAGAAATTCTATTAGTAGATTATGGTACAATGAAATGACCAATCCCATGTCAAGACCACACTATTCAAAAGTCACTGACTTCTGTACATGTTGGTCCCTGGGGCCTGGACATGCAGAACTTTATAACTTCATGCCCATGTATTGTTACCTATTTCTCTCATTTGAGTGACAGTAGATTATACTTTGAATATTTTAGAAGATTGAATTCTGTGGGAACTGATAATTTGTTTGTTGGGCCAGAGCTTGATATCTCGTTTGTTGATTTCATCAAAAGGCTTTACCATGAAGGAAAGATACAGGAAGCAACAACTATATTAAGGGAATTGGAATTAAAGAATCCAGCTTCTAGTATTTCAAGTTGTACTGTGCAACTTGATAGGTCAGTCAATGATGATGACATTGATACAACTTCCATGCTGATAGCTAATACAGATGAAGAAATTCCGAAGGAGGTTTTGGCCACTCATGTCATTTCACAGGATATGGAATCTATCATCAGGCTGTGTTGGGATTTTGATGACATTCAATTGATGTCTACTCATGAGAACCGATCTCTTAACTTGGCAGTTTGCTTATACATGTTTAACTTGGAATTTATTATACACAGGGCCTGTGTTGTGCTTCTCTATCTCTAGGACTGTGGGAATAATATTTGTCACATGATCTAAATTGCACGGCATAGCATTTTATAGATTTAGGGCTAGCATGGCTTTAATGAGATCATGAAGGAGATGGGGTTGTAGACTTAACTTTTATTGCTTTGTCCTGTAACCTTCGCTCAGAGAATTTTTCCTTAATTGTTGAGCGCAACAAGGAGAATCAACTAAATGTTATATTTCCACAGGTAGGTCACTGGCTAGAGGATCTAATAGCTATCGCAAGTTTTATGCATGCACAAGGTTTAAAAACAAGGCCCAGGGGGGAAAAGTCATGGCCAACTGCTAGCAAGGATGGGATGGGAGTAAATTATGCAGAATCTACAAGTGGGCATGAAGATGATGCTCTCTTTGGAGATCTGTTTTCAGAGGTTAGCAGGCAAGTAGTCATCTTTGATGGACATGAACAGCCCTGCTCTGCAAATGACAGTGTTTCTGACTCTATTAATATTCCTTTACAAGGAGATGTTGAAGTGCTTAGTTTTATTAAAGAGTGCATTTTTTCTCCAGATTAGCATTCTTCTATTTACAAAGAATCCTTTCACCAACTTAATGAAGAACATGTCAGTGAAGATTGGCATTCTTCCATCGAGCTTGAAGAACACCTAGTAAATCAAGTTCTGAAGGTAGAGGATGGGAGGTTTGCTTATACTGATGATGCTCTTGTTCTTGTAGCTCGCATTATTATTATAAGGAAATCCACAGGGTCTAGTTTGGGAGATGACTCCTTAAGACTCAAAATCTGCAAAGGCTATGTTGGTTTTATTGTTGAGAAATTGAAAGCTACATATTCAGGGTGCTTAAATATCCAAGAAGTTTGTGCAAGTCTTCCACCCCTATTTCATTTGGAAGTTCTTCTCATGGCTTTTCATTCTTCAAATGCATTTGAAAAAATCAAAATGGTAGAGAATATTTTTTCTACCCTCAGCAATGTAAGTTGTCCTCCAGTGGAACTTAACAACACACAATTGGTTTGCTGGTCTTTGCTAATTTCAAGACTAATGTTGATTCTTCGGCACATGATTCTCCACTCTACAACCTTCCCATCCTGATTGATGTTCAATATAAGAAATAAGTTAATACAGATTACACAAGGAGGAACTTTTCAGCTTCCCACAGGAACAGGCTATTTAGAATCATGGGTATATCATGTGGTACAAAGTGTTATAAATGTGAATATAAGTGTTATAAGTGTTATGAAGTGTTATAAGTGTTATATGAGTGTTATAAAGTGTTATAAGTGTTACAATATTGACTTGACTTGCTAGAAAGAAAATGGTACACAACACGGTTCATTTTGACTTTTAACTTCTGTTAGTTTCACAATATCACAAATTTTGTCAATTGAGATTTTAAATTGTAGATTCTACCTAAGAAATGAATAGGATCCAAACTATTTATAAGAAATAAAAATAGTTTCTAAATACAGATCAAAGAGATACAAGTTGGACACTATCTATGACAGATACAGATCTTATATCTATCTGCTATATTGAGTTTAACTGCAAGCACTTACCTTTATCTCTTGGCATGCATCTAAAATATTTGATATGCAGCTAGGATCCTTAGCATGGAGATCCATCATACCCTAGAGAACTATATCAGGATCAACAAGCCATAGCTGATGTAGGAGAATGGTACAATTAGGATTGGTACCAACAAGATATGATGGGAAAAGGGCAGCGAATATTTCATGCTGCAACTGATTGAATGCAGTCTGGAGAACAGTGTTACATTCCTTTTAGTCACCATAAAGCAATAACGTGCTCAACAAACATAAAACAACTTCAAGAGGAAAAAAAAGCATTAAGACCTTGCATTTTACCTTATCTTGGGAAACAACAATTAACAATATCTCTGGACAGTCCTTAATAGGAAACTAAAGCAATGCATCCACAGCACTCGCATGCCCAATCTCTGCCATATGACACAATACCTCTACCAAATCAACAAACATCCATGCCTGGTTAGCAGAACCACATGGAAGTAAACTCCCATGTGGACCTTCAAGGGGTGCCTGCAAAATGAGGAATCTTTTGGTTAAATAAAGAAATGTAGCTCGATATAATAATAATAAAGAGGGGAAAACTAATCGCCCAATGGTTAGCTCGATTGGTAGACGCTCTTGTGCAATGTTCACAGAGGCCTCAGGATGAAAACCCATGAATCCCTTGGGTTACCATCTATTCTTTTGGCTACTTGTTACTAGCATCCTCAATCCAGAAAACCAAGGAAGAGGGGGGGGAATCCACTGGTGTCTAGCAAGGCACCAACCTCCTCACTAGGCAAGTGAGGGACTATATTTCTCCAGAAAACAAAACAAAAAAAGATGAACTGTTAAGTGACATCATCACCTGCATCCTCCTTGAATGTGCAAATGTAAAAACTTTAGGAGAGGCAGATACAACAAATCTCAAGAAGGACAGTTGGCCTTCATCATTGTTCCAGACACTCCCGTAGACTATTTGAATGGGAAAAGGATCCTACATATAAATAATACAAACAAATGATTTATTGCAGCCATTTGTGGCAAGATAAAACTAATTTCCCTGTAAAGCAAAATGTCAGAACACACAAATCCATCATGTCAATAGCTCAAAGATAGCAGCAACTGCATTATAACTCTACATGTCTACCTGGCAAGTTTTTCCATAAATCAACATGTCTACCTAGCAAGTTTTTCCATAAATTGACATCAAAATAGAGAAGCATTTCTGATCTGGCAAATAAAATTCTTTCTGATCTAGAGACTCCATCACAGAAAGCCAGTTGATTTCTGGAGCTTGCAAAGTAACCACCACTGTTGAAAATTTCTCACTAAAAGTAACTTCAGATTTCAACAGATACAACTAACTGAATACAATGATTGAGATGAGGTGAATGGCAGAACACTCACCAGTTGTTTGATAGAATCCAATAGAACATCAATATTCCAAGATGATAACCATGACGAGTCAGTTATGGAACTATTAAACATTGAAGTATAAAATGTTGAATGTGTGCCATGGGCATCCTCAAGGTCTGTATGAGTGCGCACAACCATGCTAATTATCTTGGACACAGTCTCCTCCTTCAGTGGAGAAAAAAATTACAAAATATCTTTGCAGTGTGAAACATCAAGTGTACATCCATATCCAAGCTCCTCCATTATGTTTGCAACATCAGTTGCCTCTTCTAACTGGGTCAAAATATCATCAGAGACTATACCATTGCTTGTAGAGAGAGATTCAAAACTCCTGCAACACAAAATTGGCATGGAAATGAAGAAACATGCACACAATGCTGACAAAAGCAAAAGATATACCTTTGCTCCCGTCAAAGCCATGATCCTACCTTGCTATAAATTGTTAAGTCGTAACTATTAACACAGCATTGGATGAAAAAACTATTTAAAGAATGTGCATACCTCAAGGAATTAACAACATTCACTTCATTTGTAAATAATGGAGTCAGTAACAGTGACGTTTGGGCTTTGGGTTGCAACAAAGACAATGCCTCGAGGAAAGTGGGCACATGCTTTGATAATCCTTCACTTCGATGAAGGAATAATGAAATCTGCTCAATGAGATCTTCAGAAATACTGGCTGTTGGGTTTTGGTACAGTTCCATTATTTTAGACTCACAGAAGTTTTCATGACCTAAAGACAGAAATACCTGTGGTAAGTCATTCCATCCTCATAAAGGGAAAAATTTTAAATTGTGAATAAAGAAACAAACAAGCCAAATATGTATTTCACAAACCCCTGTTTCCAAGAATGAATAGGGAGATGTTCATAATAAACAGACACAACTATACCCACCTTCTTGGCTTTGATTTGTATCATCTGAGTCTGCCAAGGCCAGTCCCAATCCAATCTGCTCAGGTAATGACAAATGTAAGGTCTTTGACAAATCCCCAAGGATGCTTTCACCTATATGAGTATTCTTCACAGCTTCACAAAACACTGTACTAAAATTTGGTCGATGCATCATATCTTTAACTACTATAGAAAGGAGTTTCAACTTCAAATGCATGTTCTATGCATCTCCTTCACATAAATTCAACTGATCCAAGCAGCTCTGGAGAAACAAGACAATGGGGAACAAGACAGGAAAACAACAGATCATGTAAACTAGAGAAACACCTGGTTCTAGGCAAGCCAATCCTTGGCATACGGCCTAGTCTCATCAATCACCACAGTAGCAATATTGTCTAAGACTTGCAAGGGAATGAAAACAATGAGAAATTTCTTCTCCTTGTCTTGAAGGTAGCGTTTAAAGAAGGACCATCCGGTGCCAATCAATACAATCAGGGTAAAAAGCATAATTCCCTTCAGAAAACTAAAAATATAAAACAAATCATCCCATCCATGGGTTTTTTCGGTTCTCTTAATGAAAGATTTGTCCTCTTCCTTGTAGAGTAGATTTAGAGCTTTCAAATAGACGAGAGCGGCCATGAATACATGGGTCCAGTAGGTCGTAAGAAATTTTTTCATAACCACGTAGATCCAAACCCCAACCAGTGCAATAGATATCAAAGACAGTGAAAAAAAGATTCAACAAAAGGGTTTCACCAGCCGAAAGATAATGCCTGGTGCCATCACCGCCCCCCTCAAGATTATAAATAACTGTAGTTACATCCATTGAAACCACGATGTCACGGATACAATTAGCAAAGACTATAGTAAACTGGTTTGCTTCGAGCTCTTTCAAAGTTTTGTTGAAGGGAAATGAATTCTCCAAATCCTTAAATGTATGGAGCGGTGTGATGAGTTTACTCTCGAGTACACAACAAATTTCTCCATGTTCCAGATCTTGCAAGATGTGAAGCCGGACATCTCTGGTGCTTAGGAAGAACCCCATGGACTCCAGGTCGATATCATTCTCCTTGATGGCCTTGTACGAGGAATCCTTCACATAGATTTCCAGGAGGAATCCTTGAAGGGAATGATGAAATGGTAGTTGGATCGAATCTCTGAATGTTGGATTTCAACTGAACAAAAGGGAAAGAACCCCTAAAATATACCATGATTTCCATTGTAGAAACCGTTGAA
>LPNX010078870.1:92919-143742 GCA_001517045.1 Pseudotsuga menziesii | reverse complement strand
AATTTTTTTATATGTATTAATAGTATATAATAAAAAATAACTTAGTATATTTTTCTAAAATTATATATATATTATTAGTATATAATAAAAAATACTTAGTAAGATTTTTTTTTAATTGATAATGTAAATAGTTTAATAATTAATATTACTTATAAATAAAATATTTAAAAACAAATGTATATAGGTATATTTGTATAGTTATTTTCAAATATATAAGTAATTATAGCTCACCACTAGGACACCGTCATAGTTAATTTACCCCTAGGATATTGTCATAGTTAATTTGGTGTTAACAACGGAGTTGTACCACATGAGGCTTTGCAGTTTACTAAGTTCTAGGGTGTCTATCAATCCATTTGTATTCTTAAAATTTAGTAAAATATACAACATTGTCAAAATTCTAATTTTTCATTGCTGAACTGATCCACAACTAAAAATGACCAAATAAATGACCAATTGTTATGTGGTCATTTTTTTCTAGATACCCCGTGACCAAAATTGGTCATTTATCTTGGTCTTTTTTAGTTAGTCCGCTTAAATTTATCAATTTTGGTCATTAATCCCTTGAAAAAAATTGTGGTGACCAAAATTTTTGGTCTCCTGGTCACTAATCTCTCATTTTACACTAGTGACTGGTCAATGATGTGAACCATTAACAAGTGCAAGAGAGATCACCATTAATGTCAATTATTCCCAAGGTACCCTAGTACAATATCATGAGTGTGAATAGATTATTTGATGTCGAACACTCAGTTGAATCTCTCGATCAAAGGTCAATGATGTGAACTTATGTCAAAAGCAAGAGAATATGTCATTAATGCATACATACCTCAAGGTACTAAACTTGTTTCTAAGACTAATTCCTGGATAATGAGCTGATGTCAATAGGAATAGTCTCATCGAAGGAGGGTCATGATGAATCCCACACCGACGACACGAAACTCAGAAATTTTTTTTAGAATTTTGAGTATGATGTCACCATAGGAGTGACTCAAAAGTAACTGACACAAAATGTTGTTTTGACTGTAGGTTTAAACTCTTAAGACAATTTCCCTTTTGAACATAAGGCGGCATGACCGAAGACTTTGTAGTATTGAGTTGACGAGGAGGAACACAATGATGCAATGGACAATGCATTCTTTGAAAGACTCAAAGGAGTGGCATGACTCATGAAAGTGGATAGACTTAGAGACAAGCTGAATACCCAATTGACTGAATGAAATGCAGACAAGTGCCATGTTCAGAGGTGACTAATAACTGCCATTTATTGCAAATGAAATGTATTTCCTTCGCTTAATTTCCCCATCATGATTGATGAGTGCCTCTTTTCATTTTTACAAGTTCAAAGAGGGTAACAAACACTTGTTGTAGCTCACTCGAAGACAATTCCATTCTCTTATGTTTTACGAACCTGAGAAATACCATGAAATTTAGCAGGAGGATCACTAATCATTTTGATTTCTAAGGGAATCAACCTTGTGACTGCTACAAACTGAAAATTCAGGCACACAACAAATTTGATGAGGGGATAACTAAAGTGGAATTGGCGATTTAAGTCTTCTACTAAGTGCTAAGTGGTAGCAAGTTTGTTGTGTGGAATATATCGAGTGATATTCATCCTAGTGGTTTAGTGAATAGGCTCAGGGGTACCAAGCAAGTAATCTTGGCTACTTTAGGAGAAGGTTGGGTGTAATAGCCTCTTTTCAGTGTTTGTCTCCTTCTGC
The DNA here is from genome assembly GCA_001517045.1 of Pseudotsuga menziesii. Taxonomy (NCBI): domain Eukaryota; kingdom Viridiplantae; phylum Streptophyta; class Pinopsida; order Pinales; family Pinaceae; genus Pseudotsuga; species Pseudotsuga menziesii. The sequence goes on along the minus strand of LPNX010078870.1, from coordinate 142,018 downwards.
CTATTATCAAGGTTCTAACTGTTATTTAATTCTATGTCTGTACTTTTATTTGGAAGGATGCTCAGCAGCTGAAAGTAGGAAAATTGGATATGTTATTAATTTTATTTCTATAAGATGTTTAGAAAACTATTCCATTTATTCAACGGTTAAGAGTTAAATTTACTATTCTGATTATGCTGTTAAGAACATCATGTAATGGATTTTTTCTTTCTATCTTGTATTTTGAGTACAATAATTCTATTATATTTATCTCAATTTATTATACTGCTACATCTGTAATAATGCTGTTAATCTAGGTCTTAAAAGAAAACATCACTGTTATTCAGAGAATTCTAAGAAACTATGACATAATTATTATAAAGGACAAATATTTACCGAACAACCTTAATAGAGCTAAGTATTTAGAGAGTTTCATAATGTATTTACATATCTCTCTTATTATTATTTTTTTGTAAGTAGAGAACCATTATATTACTGTATGAGCCATGTTGGATCAGGCACTTCTTCATATAACTCAGTTTGTCACGGCCTCTAGTCCTACCTACCCTTGTCTCTTTTAATATCTTGTCATCCAGAACCTTTCCCACATTAATAACAGCCATAATGAAGTGATTACATATGCTGAAAGACTAAGGCTATGCACCTGAGTATCTGCTCAGAGATAGATAGCTGGTGGTGTCTTCACTATTGATTACCCCAAAAAACTCAAAACTATTACATTCAGATACTGTCAAAACCATATTTGTTGTATGCATAAGATATCTAGATCAATACGGTCGATCACTGAATGCAAAAATAAAAACAGGAAAAAGTCCAAAAGTGTTTCCCAGCCTCGGGCCTTACTGCTGCGAAGGGTCAATGGGGGAGGGTGGCAGCACCGAGGGATCATCCCCCAGGATACCCAACAACTCGCCTGCAATCGAGTCCAGCATGCAGAATTCTAGACTCATGCTGCCCTTATCTGATCATTGAAAGGGATTCATGAATTCCCTAGGCTAGTTGCATCTTTTCCTGAATATCCTGAGCTAACAGGATTCACACCATCCAAAACTGACTGGAAGCTAAAGGTAAACCTTGGTGGGTCTCATATTCTCGAATAAGTTCCACTTCCTTCATCACTATAATGGCCACCACCCTTTCCAGGTTTTCTTGCATATATTGAGCTCCCTAGTTAAATGATAGGGGACGTGGGTCTTCTTCCATTGATGGATTATTTCCCAAGGGACGGGCCTGGGGTAAGTTTCCCCCTGCCATTCTTCCCCTTTTCCCCTAGCTAAGTCTCCCCTGCCATTGTTGATAATTTATATCATAGAGCTGATAAAAGTGTGGATCTTTCAAACATAAATTATCCAAGCTTAGCTCAGCCTGATGATCCTCTCACCATCCCAGGGTGAATAAATAGCCATGCCCTTGGTGTTGATGATGTAGCCATCCCTCATCAGCATCAACATATGTTTCATTTTCGCTTCTTGTGAAATATCTGCCTTACAATTACAAATCGTTTTGATATTGATCAAATCCTTCTCTCCGTGCGAGAGATTGGACACCTTATCCTCCATTAAAGGCCTCTTGGTGCAGGACTTACTACTTTTGACAGGCCTAGTAAAGAGAACCGAAAGTTCCCCACCAGTGAGCCTAAAAGGCATGAACCCTTGTACCTCACCATACCTCGCAGGCATGAAAGAAGGGAATTTTATTATTGAGGGCCCAACGTCGGATCATCCTCCTCGCATTGAGCATGCATGCCACCAGCCACTTTCTCATCATTCACTCTCTTCCCGCCTATTCAATTTTGTGTGAAATAAATTCCAGTGGTGCATGTGTCATGTCATCCTCCTTTGCACCTGACTTGTTGGTGGAGAGAGGGGCTCTTGCATGTTGGATCACTTGGCCATCCAAGGGCTTCCCAGAGAGGACAGGGGGGACCTGTGTGGGGGAGGAAGGGCCATGAGGCAGTGAATGAGATCGAGCTCGATAAATCTATCCTATCTCTAGGATAGAGGAGTGGAAAACTGATGAGGCTGGACCATGTCAAGCCATTTGACATCGATCCCCACCAACGCTTCACAGTTTTCCCATAGTAAAACATCCCGTTTCTTGACGACTTCCTCTACATGGAAGGACCTTTCTTTACCAACCCCTTATTTGCTAGGGCATCTACCACCCTATTCCTTGAACATTTTACATGTGAGAACATGATTTCAGGAGTGTCCCTCATCCATATTATAAGAACTGTTATCCTTCACTCCCACCTCCAATTTCTAGAAACCTGACTTCTGGACACTCTGTTCATTAGCCTTCTGGCTAAGTTGCTGACCACCTGGGAGTCCCCTTCCTCTATCAATGGTGTTCATTGGTTCTGTATCACCCACGTGACCTTGTTTATGAGGCCTTCTAGCTCCAATAGATTATTAGTGCATGTGCTTAAGCGTCCCCAATAGATACTAAGGATTATTCCCTGAGAATCCGTAATTGCTCCTCCGACACCATCTAGACTCAGATGCCTTTTTGCAGCCCCATCAAAGTTCAGGTTGAAGGCTCCATTGAGAGATTTTTTCTAGGACTCAGTGATACTCATCTTCTTGATCAGTTGGTTGGGCTGAGAATTGTTTAGAGGTAACTATCTTATTCCCCATCCTTGAAGGATTTTTTATTTTTTATTTATTTATTTTTTTCTAATGCTTCTGCCTTGAAATCCTCCTGTGTCCAAGATGTGAGTGTTGAAATTTCTTTTAAATGAGGTTCTAAAATTTCCCATATTTCTTTAACCCTACGCTTTTTGTTTTCAAATTTTTCTAAGTCAAGGTTTTCCAAATTTCCCAGACCACAAAGTCAGAAATAACTCCCATAGTCTGTTCACTAATTATTTTTTGAATATATTCTTTGGCCAATCAACTATAGTTATATCGGGTCTTCCAATGTGTTTGCGGTTTGTTTTAAACTACCCTTTTCATATTTCCCATAGAGCAGTAGATATTGGGAATTCATCCGACAGGTGATTTAGAGTTCCAATGCTGTTTTCACATAGACTGCATATTAAAGGTCCTGAAAACCCTTGGACTTGTATGTTATCCCATGTGAGAATTTGACATTTGAGAATGAGCCAACAGAAAGATGCAATCTCGAGCTACCAATTCCCTCCCCAAATTTTCCTTCATTTGGATTCCTTTTCCAGCATGTGAGTTTCATTCAACATCCCTATGTCCTATTTTATGTTGAACCTTTCAATATTGGAATATCCACATCATATTTTATCTAAGCCCTCGTGCCAGGGGATATTCCTAGACAAAGCTCCATGTAGAACTCTTCAATGTCCTCTGTTGGTGCCATTTTTTTCCATCAGTCTTTCCTTTTTCAGGTCTTGAATAATTTTTCAAAGGACTCATAGTCCCAAAATTCCTTCACCGTCTTTACTTGGCTATGTTGAAGATGGGCTATAATATTCGAAACATCATCTCAGATTTTGATGCACTATTTTTGGTTCCATGCCTTGCTAACGAACCGAGCAAAGCTTCCATCTCTTACTTCCCAAAAACTGTGTCTTTGGATGAGGTTTTAGTTTTCCTAGGTCGATTTCTAGATGCTGTAACCCAAGAGGTCCTCCCCAAATCTTATGAGTGATTGTTTCAGCCAATGTTGTGCATACTTGGCATGCCATAACTTCACCTAGGGTTCTTTCTCATGAGTTATCCATTTCCACCATATCTTCATTCCCATTTCTTTGTTGGTATCTAAAGGGTCTCTAAGACCTAACCCTCCCACATATTTGGGTTTGCAAACAGTTTTCTCATCCACCAATGGCCATTGCCTATGGTTGTCATCTCCTCCCTGCAAAAATTTCCTTTGTATATTCCTGATTTGCTTAATCACATATTTTGGAGCTTCCAGAACATATAATAGATAAAGTGGGATCACCTGGAGGATAGACTTAACTAGCCTTAAGTCTACTTGGACATTAAGGGCTCTGTATGTCCATTGGCTGAGTTTCTGCTTAATTTTGTCCATAAGATCCTTCCATGAGACCTATCTAATAGTCTATTCTACAAGTGGTGATCCTAAATATTTGGAAGGGACCTGCCCTAAGAGAATCCAAGGATCCTTAAAATATTCCTTTTCATGATTTTCGAAGTGTTGAAGAAGTAAACTTGGGATTTGATGTTATTGATTTCAAGTTCGTTGGCTTCTAGGAAATTATCCAACACATCTTTGATACCTTGATCCTCCTAAACAGTGGACGGACCCATAAGCAATGTATCATCTACAAACTACTAATGAGTTTGAGGTTATAGCTCTTCAATAATGGAAATCCCTTTGATCTTATTCTCCAAGAGAAGGTTCTTGAGAATTCTTCCCAGACCTTCAGCTACTATAATGAATCAAAAAGGGGAAAGAGGGTCCCTCTGTTTGATACCTTGGGAGATATGGAAGGGTGTGAAGGGGTTACTGTTAACCAAAATGGAGAAGAAGGCCAAAGAAACTAGATTCATGACCCACCCGATCCATTGATCAAAGAATCTAAAAGCCTTAAGTATCCCTGCTAAGAATTGTTTGATTAGTTTATCATAAGATTTAGATAAATCTAATTTTAAAAGCATTCCTGGGATTTCATGATTTTGGCTGAACGGATGGTTTCATGGATCAAGATGATTCCATCCATAATTTCTCTTCCTTCAATGAACCCCGCTTTCTCAGGAGGAAGCAGAGGACAAATCATGTTGGTTATTCTCTTGGAGATGATTTTGTAAGTGACACTACATAAGGTGATCGATCTGGGCTTTCCAGGGTCTTCCGTTCCTATCTCTTTAGTGATAAGTTCCAGGAAGGTTTCATTTAGAGATTTCAGAATATTACCCATCTTCTTAGAGTCCTCCACTAGAGCCCAGACTTCCTCTTTCAGCCAATCCCAATAGGCATTGAATAATTTGGTGGTGAACCCATCTAGTCCTGGAGATTTATCATTTTCCATTTGTTTAACTGCATTCTTGACTTCTTCCATATCTATCGGTTTCAACAGTAATAGGTTATGATATTCCGTTATGACCTGTGGAATGTACCTCAGAACCTCCCTCTAGGCTGCATGCTTGTCACAATCAGGTCCCTCTAGAATTTTGGCAAAATATGAATTCATGGTGATTTCCAGTTCATCCTAGGTTTCGATAATATGTCCTTCTTCTGTTTTCAATCTAATCATATAGTTTCCCTAGCAAAGATGAATGACTACTTTGTGGAAGAAACTGGTATTTCTCTCTCCTTCTTGAAGCCACTTCACTCTGGCTTTCTGGTTCAAGAATATTTCCTCTTGATGTTCTCTTTGGATAAATTCATGGATCGGAACTCTTTCATGGTCCTAAATTTCCGTTGTGAATCCATTCTGCATTCCTTTGATTGGCACCTCCTTTATTTTTCCTTCCAGCTCCACTTTTTCCTTAACGATATTACTGAAAGATTCTTTGTTCTATTTCTTGGTTTTTGATTTAAGGATTTTAAGATTTTGTTGGAACTGGTACATCTGCGTTCCCATAATGGTTCGTATTTCCTCCCACAATTATTTTAGTTTCTAGGGAAGTCGTCTTGGAGAAGCCAAAAATTTTCAAAACAGAAAGGTCTGTGTAGGTTAATCCCCAAATTTTTCGATTCCAGCTTGATAGGCCACTGGTCTAATCTAGAAGATAAGAGTACTGTAGCCCTCATTTCTTCTCTATTCGTCATGATGGATTCCGAAACCAAAAAGCATCCAAGCTGACAGGCTATGCCCTTGTCTCCTGTTCTTTTATTATTCCAAATAAAGATACCATTATTTGTTCTGACATCTATTAGTTCAAGGTTGTCGATAACTTCACTGAAGTATTCACTAATAGGGTTTGTCTGTCTTATCCCACCTTTTTTTTCATCAATATTCTTGATCAGGTTGAAGGCCCCCCCAAGAATCTAGGGTTTTCCTTCCAACATTCCTTTAATCATCCTTAGGGAATCCAGAAATAACATTTTCTCCTCTGCTCGAGGAGGGCTGTACACATTGGTCATGAATCCCCATATACTAGTACCTAATATCTGGAAGGATGCAAAAAGAGAGTGCTGAGATGCAAATAAGTCAGAGAGAGAAACCTCTCTTGGGTTTCAAAGAAACCCAATACCTCTAGCAGCCTTTTAGCATCCACTACAATGGCATCACATCCTTTCCAAACTTTTCCTCCTATGCTCTTTAGTTCCATCTCTGAGCATTTTGTTTCTTGTAAGAAAATTACTCCTGGATTTTCCAGTTCAATCTTTCTCCTTAGAAGATGAATCTTCAAGGTATTGTTACAACCTATTATATTCTAGGATGTGATACACATTGGAGACTTATTTATTTGTAGGAGAAAGCGTCGCTTCTATTGTAGGATATTTCCCAGATACCACCGGTTGAGCCCCAAACATTTGAATCCTTTGTACATTACTATGTATTCCTCGGGTTTCTTTATTAAATTTCCTTTTTCCCTCTAGATCTTTGATGGATTTTACCATTAACCCTAAAAAATTCATTTATTTGTCCTTCATTATCGCTTTTTCTAGTAATTTAACCTATTACGGGAGTATCTTCTTGGGAATATTTACAGAGGAAGCTATTTCCATCCCAACCATACCCAGATCTCCTATCTCCATGTCTTCCTCTTCTGCTTCCCATGTCTTTTTTTGTCTTCTTTCATTTCTTGATGCTTTTCTTGGATCTAGATCTTTGTGCTTGGATCCGCTTCTTGGGGTTGCTTGTTTTGAATCTTTCCTTCTTTGTCTTGGTGTTTATCCTTTCCTTAGGGATGTTGGTTTTGAAATGTTTCTTGGGTATGGGGGCACTGGATTTTTCTGCTTTGATCCATGTCTATATTCTCTTCTGCTAGATGATAGAACTTTGAGGTTCTTGGAGGAATTCAAACCTATTTTTTGTTTGGAATTTTTTAATATTTCAGGGCCGATGGATTTCTTGGTTTATCTTTTCATATTTTTTACTCTAGTGAACCCATCAAAATCTTTATTTTCTTGTTCTTTCATTCCTCCGGGTTTTTTGTTCTATGGATAGTCTTGGAACAGGTGCCCATGTTCATGACATCGCCTACATATGAACGAGATCTGTTCATAGTCGATTGCTTGAGACCAATCCTCATCCTCCCATGTTAAATCTATTCTGTCTTGAATATTCTTTGATATGTCAAGATATATACAGATCAGGGCACAGGAAGTGTACCTCCTCTGTCAAGTTTTCTCTGAGACTTTTACAAAATTTCCTATGATGTTCTCAATGCCTGTAAGAGTTTCTTCTGACCAATATTCCGTCAGAAGGGAATACATTCTGATCTAGAATGGGGTTATTGTGAGATTTTCTCGTCTGGGTTGAGTTTTTCTTTCCATGGTCTTAATAACAAACCAGCAGAGTTAAAGAAATAAGTCCCTCTCTCAAATATTCTGGGTCTATCTTCTTCATTAAAAAAGATCACTGTAAAGAAGTCTTTTTCTCCCATTTGCAGATCATAATGGCCTTATGGTTTGTAGGTGGTGTTTATCCACCACATTAAGGTCTTATCCATGGGCCAAATCCCCATGACCTTACCTATAAGAACATGCTCCTTCATATTGTTGATTTCTTCCCTTATTCAATCTGATTTGATCTAAACCTTTGTAACCATTTTTTATTTTGGCACACATTCCCCATTCTTATGTTCACTTCCTTTTCCATAGTTTCTTTAATGGATCTGCTTGTGCCTTCCCCAACCTTCCCTAGCTTAGTATTAAACATTCATATTTTAAACTTATCTTTCTCTGTTTCCATTTGTGAGCTCTGAACATGGGGCATTACCCCACCATCCGAGGGCTCACTCATCCGTAGACCAGAACCCATAGCCTACGAAATAGGCTAAGGCCCCTATCCCCTCTTTCTGGAACCGACAATCTCTGCAACTTGAAACCCCCATCAAACCTTCCTCCTCTCACCTCATTGTCCGCCTACTCCTACATATATTTCTTATGTAATAAATAATACTTTCATATTTAAAAATACAGATTGAAATTATACACACAATGTATAAATCATAAGTATTATAGAAAATAACATAGAAACATCGAAACTATACTCAAATAAAGAACAATAGGTTTAGGATTAAGATCTGTGCATAGTATAGTTATGATTTTATCCATGTTATAATAGAGTTTATTCCTCCTAGTCTAAATCCTAGCTACCGATAGATTAAACAATGTTATTGAGATAGATTATAAAAACAAAACCTATAGTCTCCAATACATTGAAATTTGTAATCAAACCCTAGATGTCGTAAGATAAACAAATTTAATATTTAAGTAATGACTGAGTTATATTTCAGGCAAGGGTTATTTTCCATAATAAAAGTGACATGTCGATTCTATTGTGAAATATTTAAAGATAAATACCGAATCCAGATAATTGACAGGACGTAGCACTAGTTACATGATGCAGACTAAATTGGTATTGTCATCTATAGTATATTTACTCACAGAAGAAATTACAAACAATCTTAGGGATTATTTCTCTTTTCTTTAACTGTCAGTATTATTCTCTATGAAACCAGTAAGTTTAGTTGATAGGATGAAGGCCTCACGGCCATAATAATTAAGAGTTTTATAAAGGACTCAATACCGCTTAGGGCCTGATAAGGAGAAGAACAATGAAAACTCTAAAATCAAATTCTACCACTGAGTTATACATCATAAGTAGTCCTGTAAACTTAAACAGAGTCTTAACCTTAAAACATAATCAACACAGAGTAATTTAAACAATAATTACAACATTGTTTTAGAATATCCATAGTAGCATGCTACGACATCAAGACAAAGCTACAGTATAGTTGTAACCAAAATATAAGTACAGATAATGTAAAACCATTTTTTGTATGAATACAAACAATGATATCTGTGGACAGAGGCTCATCGACAATATTTTCTTATATAAACCTCTTAGATAACCAGAAGACAAAAAAAGGCCTCGTGACCACATTATAGTGTTTTCCAAACCCATAAAATCAAGTTAGGTGTAAAACCATCATGGTTTCATTCCAAACATAAAACCAATTCTTGATTGAAATATCAATAGATATCACTGACAGTGGCCTTATGACCCTTTTTCCCAAATCAATCACGACAGTAAGGGCCTCACAGCGTCATCTTTTACAAACATTCACAAACTGTAAATAAGACTGATAATAAGATAAAATGCATCTATTACCAAAGTGTACATAGTCGCATTGATAATTCAAGGAACAATGTTACAATATTGCTGACATAAAACATGGAATCATGTAAAGCCCTCATAGGTTCTTATAAATCTAAGTAAAAACCATTAAAATATCAAAACAAGTAGTAGAACTACAATAGATATACATTAAAACTTTTATTTATAAAAGTGGCATAGTTGCTATGACTCCATAGGAGACAAAAATCTATAATAGTATCAAGTTCAAAATATTAACAAAGGATATTTATCACTTTCACACTGACAAATAGGCACAGAGATTTAGGCCCCAAAGCTATGGGGATAAACATAAAACAAGACACCAAGTTTAGTCCATAGAGCCATGAAAGGTAAGGCCATAAGTCTTACCTGCTACAAAATATTCTCGACCAGTATCCAACCAAAACCCTCGTTGCAAAGAGTCATTCTGGTTATCTCCTGCACATACATTATTCGAGGAGTTAAACAATAGTTTATAAACCATGTTGAAAGGGAAACAAATAATGGTGGAAGTGTGGAAGAAGCCTTTACCTTTATTGGTGTTTGTAAATTTTACCAGAGCCACCCAAACATCACTAGAATGAGGTTTACAAACTTCATTGGTGATCTAATCAATCTTGGACAGGTTTAGAAGGTGTCAAGAGCCAATATTTTTGGCTCCTCCATCTCTGTTCATGGACAAAAGAGTGACGGAGTCGAGAATCTAGAGGATGAGTGAAACAATGCAAGAACAACGAACACCAAATAGAACCCCATCGAAAGGATATACACTTCCTTCAAGATGAATTAAAACCATGGGGTTTTGCACCCTCCCTATCTGCCTCCAACTAGAGTTTTTAATGTGACCACATGGACTGCATGTGAAAGATTTTATGTCATGTCCTTTGCATAACGCTTCCACCATTTTTGTGCAAAGGTTTATGCCAACCATTGCATCATATCTAAAGACGAAAACCTTATGCATAGTGTCCCCACTATGAAATATTTATTGTATGGTATATTATATAGTGTGAGGTACAATTTAAATACTGGTTAGGGTATAGTTCGTTTTCAAAACCAAGGTGGACCACCCTTTCTTATGTTTTTCTTTATGCTGTGCAATTTAGGATTTGTTCCTTAGCAAATATTAAGGGGAATCTTATCCACCTACATAGGAGAAAAAAATGGTCGTGCAACATTAAAGGATAAGTAAGACTATGAACGTTTCCTTTAAAAACTCAAGAGTAGAATAAAATTTAAAGAACAAAATTAGTTTTACCACTTTGCATCCAACAGAGTGTTAAAATCTAGTTTTTCCACAAAATAGTATCAACCAGAATGTTTGATGTAGCATCGACAAGTGTCATAAAAAGGGAGGCATGCAAATGAAACACTTTAAACTTGGGCACATGAGTCTTGCATACTATAATAAAGCTATTATCGTTACGACAGAGGAAGGATGAAGTATAACATCTCTTGGATTTATTTCCTAGGAATTTTTAAAGTTACATATAGTAAATAATTTTATTTATGAAATTTAGGGATGTTACATGTGGTATCAGAGCAAGTTTCGAAACACTAGGTCTGATTGGCTCACTCGCATGCAAATAAGAAAAAAATATACTGATCATATTTTACATTTATTTCTGTACATAAATATAAAATTTGTTTTGTAGGAAAATGGAAGGTGTTGAAGCATCTGTTAAAAACGTGTCTCAACAGAATAATCTAGACAACATTTATGTAGAACTGAATAATCCACCTTCAGAGGTACTATAAATAGTTAAGGAGTTAAAGGATGAACTGCAAACTGTAAAAATGGATAATGAAAGAATTCTGGAAATGAATAAGATGTTATTAGACAAAATGCATAACAAAGGAAAAGATTAAAGAAATGTTTATGAAACTGATTTTGAAACAGTTTCCTACAAACATAAAGGAAAGAAAGAAAAATATTCTCATAGTGAATATTCTTCAGAGGTTAATGCAATTTCACATAAGGGAAGGTATAAATACATAAGTGATAGTAGTGAAAGTGACCGTAAACCTAGGAGAAGGAAGTATAAGCCCTATGAATAATTTTTTGGGCAATTTATAAAAATAAAGCCTCCCATGTTTAACGAAAAAGTAGAAAAGGTGAAGAAGTCGGGGATTGGACGCTAGGAATGAAGAAATATTTCCAGATCTATAACTATTTTGACAAACTAAAATCCTGAATCACTATTTACAACTTAACCAGACAAGCTGACATGTGGTGGAAAGACATAAAAAGAGTAAAAAATCTTAAGGAGAAGTACTTAACTTGAAGAGTTTAAAAAAAATATTTTATAAGGAAGTTTTTATCTGAAGAGTACTACAAGGAAAGAGATAAAGAATTCTATGAATTAAAATTGGGTTCAATGTTAATGAAAGAGTTAAGTAGAAAATTTCTAAGTCTTTGAAGATATGTACCTTACATCATTGATGAAAAGCCTAAAATACAAAGATTTTTAAGCTTTCTTCCCACTATTTTTGGCCTAATATGAAAAATGAGGTTGCTGAATTTTTATCTAGGTGTATAGAATGGCAGCAGGTTAAAGTTGAACATCAACACCCAACAGGTCTTTTACAACCAGTACTTCCAAATTGGAAATGGGAAGTCATTAGTCTTGATTTTATAACTGGTTTACCTAAAAACCAGAAACAAAATTATTCAATAATGGTAATTGTGGATAAAATAAGGAAACACACTTTATAACTGTTAGAACAACTCATAAAGATGCTAACATTTCAGACATATTTATGAAATAAATATTTTGTTTACATAGAATTACAAAGGTAGTAATTTTTTATGGAGATCCTAAATTTACTGGAAATGTTTGAAAATCTTTATTTAAAGAAATAGATAATAAATTGAATTTCATTACTTCTTATCATCCACAAATAGATGGACAAACAGGAAAAGTCAATCAAGTACTAGAACATATTTTATGAATGTATTTTAGAGATTATCCCAAGAAGTGGGAATATTATTTGTACTTAGTTTAATTTCCATATAATAACCATTATGAAGCTTCAGCAAATCTTAGTCCTTTTGAAATATTATATGGTAGAAAATGTAACACTCTTATTACATGGAGTAATCTAGTTGATATATTGATGTTAGGAACTGAATTGTTAAAAGAACTGGAACTAACAGTGAAACAGGCCCAAAGGAATTTTAAAACTTCTCACAACAGACAAAAGAGTCATGTCAACCTCCAAAATAATTCAAAGTGGGTTAGCATGTTTTTGTTAAGGTACTTGACCCAGAAATAGCTCTTTTAAACTAGGGAGTTGTGCTAAATTCGCACCCAAGTACTGCGTACCATTCAAAATATTGGAAAGAGTGGGGCCAGTGGCATATCAATTTGCTTTTCCACCTAATCTTAGAATACATAATGACTTTCACATTTCTATTTTGAAAAAGTATCTACACAATGATACTCATGTGATTGAATGGAATGTGATTAAGGTAGAACCAGAAGGATATTTTTCAGTGGAACCAGACTATATTCTCGACAAGAGGGAAATTTTTCTTTGAAATCCCACCATTGGATAGGTAAAGGTGCAATGGAAACACCTAAGTCTAGATGAAGCAAACTAGGAATTAGAGAGCGATATGCGGATGGCATATCTGACTTTGTTCGAGGAAGACTCAGAATAATATAAGGAACATCAAGGATGATTCTAAGCTTAAAGGGGGTGTTTGTAACATACCCAGAATTGGAAAAAAATAAATTATTATTTATTTTAGAATAAACATTATGTTAAATTTATTGTAAATTTTTATGACCAAGTTGGTCAAGGATGACTGTAATTGAAGAATTATTTATTCTAATAATTAAATAGATGAGACACCTATCCAAGGGAGACTGTTAAATCTGTGTTCATTGACCCACTTGGAGGAATGAGAAGTTGTAGAAGGATGGATGAAAACTGGAATCACTAGCCTTTCACTTTCTAGCTGTTGTAGGAAGCATAATCCCTAAAACTGTGGTCATGTTCCATGAGAAGGGGAACTGAGCTGCTGGCTCATTTAATTGCAAAACTGGCCCAAATACCTAAGAAATATTATAAATACCATGAAATTGAGTAGGAGGATCACTACTCATTATGATTTCTAAGGGAATGAACCTTGTGACTGCTGTAACCTAAAAAGTCAGGAACACAAGGAATTTGATGAGGGGATAGCTAAAGTGGAATTGATGAGTTAAGTCTACTACTGAGTGTTAACTGGGAGAAAGTTTGTTGTGCGGGATACATCCAGTGATCTTCGTCCTAGTATTTCAGTGAATAGGCTCGAGGTCCTAAGAAAGTAATCTTGGCTTTTTCAAGAGAAGGTTGGGTGGAACAGTCTCGTTCGGGTGGTTTCCCCCTTTTGCACATTACCTATGTTCTAACTGTTATTTAATTCTAAGTCTGTACTTTTATTTGGAAGGATGCTCAGTAGATGAAAGTAGGAAAATTGGATATGTTATGAGTTTTTATTTATGAAAGTTGTTTGAAAACAACTCAATTTAGTTAAATTTACCATTATGATTATGCTGTTAAGAACATCATGTAATGGATGTTTTATTTCTCTCTTGTATTTTGAGTACAATACTTCTATTAGATTTATCTCAATTTATCTTACTTCTACTATCTGTTATCCAACCTTCTGTACCACAAGTCGGGTTACCTGAGGAGCCACCAGTTGACAGACTTGTTCAAAGTCTGATTGCAATGTATCAGTTGATCCATCTGCTTGTCTAGCCAATATTGGTTAGTCACTTTTTTATTTGAATAATTTTGACCATGGCCCCGCGCGGTTTGTAATAAAATGTGCTAGTAGGATACTTTTGAGTGGTTCGGTCTCCTGAGACGTAGAATCTCAAATAGGGTATTCTAGGGAGTTTTTTGCCACTGACAATTATGCTTTACCTTCAGCCGAGTATAATTGACGAGGTTTTCTCTCGCTTCCTTCAAAGCTGGAATGCCCGATGTTGAATTCTAGGCCTTGGGGGGTTATTAGAGCCCAACTGAGTGTTATAAGCCTACTAGAAATTATTTAGATAGATCATGGTCATGCCCTAAGTCATCTGGACACATAAAAAAAAAATCGAAAAAATCTTTTTCGAACAGTGAAAAATTATTTTTTAACTTTTAATTACTTTTCCTAAGTTTTTTGGGTTAATTTTTCCATAAATTAAAATGGAAAAAACCCGTTCGTGATCTGGACTCAGAATTCAGTGATTGAAGGCTTTAACCTTAAGCCAAAAATCATTTTTGATCAGGCAGTCAGTCAGAACCAACTTTCAGATCAACAATCGGATGCATAATGCCTTTTTACTCAAAAAAGTCAATTTTGAGTAAAAAGCTGATTTTTAGTAAAAAAATGATTTTTTATTAAAAAATGATTTTTATTAAAAAAATGATTATTTTGGAGAAAACTAAAACTCTCCAAATTAATCCAAATTTAGTAAAATAAAAGACTAAATGACATTTCATGGGACACTTATGATTATTGGAGTTATCATAACTCAGCTTCAGTCATCATTAAGAGAGCAATTAATTTATTATCAGTTATCAGACATGTCATCTCCAGCTAAAGATGAGATGGAGAGCTCTCATTGGTCCAGTGATTTGATCGAGGTGAAGACTAAATCTTACACCATCAGTGGGCTTCCCAAACCTAGCTCAGGCTCTTGCGAGACCTAAAGGATGAGCTTACCTATATCCAGACTCACACGTGTGGCCTCATCCTTGGCTTGTTTTCAATGCACATGTTTGGAGTGGGGGCGCCTTGCCTGGGTGGAGGCCTCCCCTCACTCCCAGTTCTCTGGTTTAGGTTTGGGCTCTTTGTTAGGTGGCTAAGCTGGTTAGGGTTGGTTTTTTGGTTTTAGGGTTTTAGCACTCTCTCATTTGTTAAATAGAGGCTCTTTCAGCTTTATTGGATGCAGATTTTGGGTATGAACACTCTGCCAAAATTATTGTAATATTTGTTTAAATATTGGAATAAAGTTGTGACTTTGGAGGTCTATGTATGAGCTATTGGAATTGTGGATTCACACCGTCTTTTGGTGATATCTCTCTTACCCTTCTCTTTTTCAATTATTAAATCATTATTCAATATATACTCTTGAAGGGCTAACAATCTAGTTTGTGAGTATTTTGTTCGGATTTAAATTTGGTTTTCAAAGGTTTTGCAGAGATTATCAAAGGTGAAGGACAAGCTTAAAGATCAAGCTCTTCTTCATGAACCAGTGGTTATTTTCATTTAATTCCTTCGTTTTGCAGGTTCTCCTAAGCGCTTCTCAATACAAGAAAGAAATACAATAGTCAGGGTTTCTCCTTCCTTCCATCAACAAAGATTAAACAATACACCTGGTTACTTTGATTGCTACAAGTGGATCTCTATTTTCAAGGTTCTATCTTATCTCTTTTCCACTTTTGTAGAAGTTATCAAGTCATTTAAATTTTTATTTTAAGCTTGCTTGGCTTCTACTAAGTTAGATCTGGGCTTTCTAGCCTTAGATCTACTTTTTCAAAGCTAGATCCATCTTTCTAAAAGTCCATTTTTAAAGATCTAGTTTCATTTCATTTTTTTAAATCTAGCCTTCTTTTTGCCTTGGAAAACGTGCACGAGTTTTCTCGAAAAACGTGCAAATTTTCCATTTTTTGGGCTTGCTGGTTTTTTGTATTTTTCATTTATTCTAAATTCTGGAAATTCATTAAAAAATCAGAAATTTTCCAAAAATTTTCAAATTTGTTTTTAATTTTTTGACTTTTTCTCGAAAAGGGTGCCATTTCAAGCTCGCTGTTTTTTGGGCTGACTTTTTACTTTTTCTTGTTAATTCTAAATTCTGGAAATTCATTAAAAAATCAAAAAAATTTGAAATTTTGAAATTTTTTTTTTTAATTTTTTAACTTTTTCTCGAAAAGCGTGCCATTTTGTACTTACTATTTTTTTTACTGATTTTCTGCAATTTTTTGCTATTTTCCAGATTTTGGAAATTAGCCTAAAATGTTAAAAAAAAATATTTAATTTTAAATTCGCAAAAAATCCCAAGTGGTTTCGCCAAAAATCGTGCATTTTACATAAAAAACGGTGAGCTTGCCTGATCCTTTCCAAGTTTTGATTTTGGGTTTCATTCCATTGTTTTGATCTCCTGTTTCATCTCACAAGGCACTTGTCTTCTCATCCACTTAATTTTTTTGAAACACAGGTTAAATTTTGTTTCCTAACACTCTCACTAGTCCTTGTTTAGAGCTCTTATCCACAGGTGAACCAAAAGCGGAACCAAACAAGAAAGAGCAAGCAGAGCTAGATCCAAAGACAAGGATCCAAAGAAGTCATTCTCCTTTATACAAACTCATAAGAGTTTTTCATTTTTACTTAAGTTACTTCTCAAAGTCCTGACAAGGATTAAGTTCCAAAGACATTTGTAATTCATTAATAAAACAAGGCTAAGTGGGATAGGGCCTCCCATACTTGGTTTTTCTTCCCCATTTGGGGAAGAGTGTTTTTTGTTCTTAGCTTAGATTTATTTCCAGTACTTACAGTAGTTTTATTTTTCTTGCAAAGTAGATACTAATTGTTATATTAGCCCATTTTGTTTCATTAACTAGGTTAATTACTTCATCTTTTAATTGTTTGTATCTTTCATAAGTAATTCAACTGTTTATATGTAGAAATCTCTTGAATCTCACTTTGTAGATCAAGAGTGCTCTCTATTGGAGAGTCATCTTTTCATTGTTTAATAAGTTAATCAATTAATCTTGAAAGTCTCTTGAACTTGCCGTAATCCAGGTCAAGAGCACTCTCTATCGGAGAGCATTCCCACTGCATATCCTTGCATCAAGCATATAGATTAACTAAGTCTCTTGAACCACTGTCATAAGAAGAGGTCAAGAGCGCTCTCTGTCGGAGAGTTTTAATTAATTAACTTAAATAAAATTTGCAACTCACATCCCTTTAATTAATTAACCCCCTTCCCTCTTTGCCGGAGTAGGCTCTGACCGATCTTCGATCGGAATACCTAGAAACGACATTGGATCTCTAAACCCCACAAGAGGAACTTAACTAAAACTTTTTCCCATAACCAACGCACCGGCGTTGTTCGATAAATACCGAGGCATGTGGGAAAATTCCAAGTCTGGGCATCGGGCTACCTAATCTGGGCATTGGTAGTTAAGTTATTGAACACTTACCTTTGACCCCAGACAGGTCTGTCATGTCTTCGAACGGAGCCACTGAATGTATTACCAGTTAGGACATCCAACCACCATAAGTGAAGATCACAAACAAAAAACTCTTAAAATCTACCAAGAGCACTTGCAAAACCTAATACTTACTAGCTTAATTCCTAGACTTTATTTCACGCACTTATTTGACTCCATAAGGCACTGGTCCTTTGTTATATTTGATTAATTTTATATCTTGATCAACTGTCTATGGTCCATTTCAATTGATTATATTTGAATGCTTAAGTTATAAGTCTGGAATCTTTGCTTATATGTGTGATCTCTTGTTAGCAACGTGGATTTCTTTAGTTAATCATCATCCCCTTAATATTAATCATTTTAAATCACAATAACTCCTAAACAACACCCATCCCCATCCAAAACTTAACTTAAACATTGAGCCATAGAAAACTCTTTGTTAGGGACTACCCCCCTTCGCTTCGTTAGGAGTTAGCCTAAACGAAGGAGCTAGGAGTAGGTGACAATACCTAGCTCTGTGCTTGCCCCCAAGGTCACACCTCTCCCACTTTCTCAAGTGAGGAGACAGCTTTTAGAAGATTTCTACTGCTGGTGTGCAATCGGCAGACAACATTCTTTTGGCGTCGTTGCCGGGGACAAATCTTTTTGTTCCTGGACAACCTTTGTTTCTTTTAGTTTTTTACCTTTTTATCCTTTTTGGTATATTTTTTAGTCCAATCACTTTCTGAAATTAGACTTAAGTCCACCTGGCGACTCCACTGTCAGTTAACACCTCAAGGTATTCTACTAGAAGAAACTCTGTAGGTTTGGTCGATTTCATCCCTGACCCCGAAAAGGTCTTAAGGAGGAGATTAAACAAACTATCTTCTCATAGGATCCTTGCAGAACTTGGATCTGAATCTGTTTCAGACATCCATCTTTTATTTCCAAAAAACTTAGAAAATTTGCAAAATAATAACTGTTTCCTTAATCCAATGGGCGAGTTTTTTACTCAACTCAACTTTGCTCAGATAGCAGGTCATCCTCATGATATCCCTGACAAGGCTATTGACAAGCTTACGACATATAATGGCATCGATGCCTCCCTCTCTGCTGAGCAGCATATCAGGAATTTCACCAGACACTGTGGTGCCCATGTCAGGGGTACTGATAGGCATGAAGATGTTTACATGACCTTGTTTGCCTTGTCTTTGGATGGAAAGGCTGGCAACTAGTATGATAATTTGCCGGACAACTCTTTCGCCACCTTAGCAGACTTCAAGGCTGCTTTCCTTGGAAAGTTTGGTAGCAGAAAGGAGCCTAGACATCTAGTAGCAGCTTTGACAAGCATAAAGAAGTTTGATACGGAAACCATGGATGAATTCAACGATAGGTTCATAGAGTTATCAAATTCCATCCTTTCTACTTATGCTCCTCCTATAGCTTCCACTTTGGATTATTACATTGAAGCATTAAGTGGAAAGATCCAGTACCAGATTAGAGACAGGGAGCCGACCACAATACTTCAGGCTCAGAATTTGGCCATTAAAATTGATAAGAATATGCAGTCATCTGGTGAATCTAACCTCCAAGGTTATTCAAGGTCTTCAACTCCTTTGAAAATTAGTGAACCTAAAGACAAGGATCCTTTAGTAGCTATGAAGGATGCCTATGAAAAACAAATGATTGAAATAAAAAGGGAGATGAAGAAAAATATGGAGGAAGCAGAACAAAGACACTTAGTAGAGATTAAAGAGGTTCAAAATCGGGTCACGACTGTTGAAAGAACTCAACCTCCACCACCTCCTAGAACCTTCCCTGCAAAACCAACATGGCAAAGAAGAAATCCCAGCCATGAACAGAGGCCTCCTCATCAGTTAGAGGCTGCTAACATGGTTGAAACTTACACGCCATTTTGTAGGGCATGTGAAGACCTTCATGAAGAATATTCTTGCTATTATGCATGCTATATTCAGGAGCATGGTTTTCCAGAGGGTTGTGGTCCTAAAGCATCATCAAGCGAGCCTGAGTATATAAACTATGTAGATGACATGCATGATATTTCCGGAGAAAGTTGGAGAGAGGAAAAACAATATTCAAGAGAGCCTAAATACATTAACACAGTTGGACAACGCCATCCTGTCACCATAGAAACCCGGGGTCAAGTTGAATATTATAGTCAGCAATTGGATGATCTCACTAAAAACTTTAGCACTAATCCTACTAATGAGCATAATGATGATAGTTTGGAAGGTTTACTACCTTGTGACCTTTTTTCTGAAGAAGATGACTATGATCATGAGGAGGGATATAGAATCAGATGTGATACAGGTGACGAAGAATCCCTTTCTTCTAAGATGGATGACAACTACGAGACTTCAATTGAAAATCCAATTTTAAAGGTTTCATGTGATGAGAGTCCTCCATGCTCTTCATAGGATGACAAATATTTGGAAAGTTGGGTCCCATGTGATATCTTTGAAACCCAGCTTTTTGAAGAAGATTGTTTTGAGCAGAATGAGGAGTGTAGCCAGGGACTTGATACCAGTGATGAGGCATCTCTCTTATCCGACATAGATGGTGATGATGGTTATTGGACTTTTATTGAAAATCCAACTTATGATATTTTTGAAAATATTTTTGAGAATCTCATCTATGATATGTCTAGCAAGGGGAGTTGTTATTCTGAGACTTATAAAAGTTGTAAGGAAGAACAGTCAGAGTTTTCATATGATCAGTCAGAATTGTATCTAAGTATTGGTAATAAGGATTTGAAAAAGCAATGTGGTAAAGAGTCAGATGGGATACAACTAGTTGAAGTTTTTTCTCAACCGTCGTCTTCACATATAGATGTTCCTTATGTTTTGGAGCACCTTGGATCTTATACAACGAGTTATTATTTGATAAGCCTTGATGATCAACATGATGGAGTAGTCGACTTGTTGCATTATCCCGATTTGTATATCAACACTATCCAGTCATGGATAGAAGCATCCTGCGCAAGTATCTACCAGTTTGGGAAGAAGTTTGATGACATTCTTCATGCCTATGATTCCCCATCTAGCCCGCCCATTCTGGATCATCATGCAGGTTTGCATTTTCTGGAAATTGTGTCCTTACTTTGGCTGGTAACCAAAGACAAGGAAAAACCTTTTTATGTTAATAAAATGCTTAGGTGGCTACACTGGATTTATGATTACACCTAACATTTTTTGTATCATGCTTAGAGTAGGAAAATAGGATCCTTAAAGTGAGCATTTATTTTATCATTTTCTTATGTACTTAGAAATAAATAAATTTTGGGTGATTCCATGAAGATAGGTAACACTTTTTGGCCAAATTTGGCGATGAAAACCTGATTTTTTACTCATGTGCTAGATAGAAGCCCTCAAAACGCATATATGCCATGTGAATTTTGACTTGCAGTTAAAAAAAAAATTTGTAGAATATTATGTTGCCTTCATAGTGATATTTTAAAAAAAATATTCCGATGTCATATAATGTGTGAATTTTTGCATTTAATGAACTGTATGACCTTAAAAATTTGAAGAAGCTAATAAGTGGCTCGTGTCCACGTAGAGTAATTCAATCTTGCATTAATAATTTAAAATATATATATATATGAGCATGATCTACATAAAATGCAGTGTGATGTGCATATTTTTTTGTTAATTTTTTTCACATTTTACAATTATTTATTATTTTTCGAAAGTGACAACATTTGATTTCAGCATCGTTTTAAACACATATTTGTTCACGTAAAGCAATTTTTTCTATTTTTTCAAAAATTGAAAAACCAAAGATACCCTTTTGAAGAGGACACGTCGATATGTGATGTGTGCATTTTAAAGAATTTTTTGCCTGTGTATTTTTAACTTTGCAGATTTTTCTTTGAGCTGCTTCGAAGTTGCAGTGTGGTTTTCTAAGTATAAGTTTTAGAAGTAATTAAAAAATAAATTTCATATGAATGCCAAAATGCGTGTATGATACCTCAATGGATAGAAGATTCGTTGGTGAATTTATCGGTATCAACTCCGCTCAGTTATGTGCTAGGAATGGCAGGGTGTACACCTCTGCAAGGCATAGAAAATTTTTCATTTGTTTGAATGTGGGCTAAGTCTATTTTCTTAAGCCCTCGACCGAGGTATGAGCTCACTCGAGGTCCTAGTCATGTAAACTCCTTTGGAGCAAAATCCCGAGAGTGAATTCAAACATTAATGACCAAGTTAATACCTTGACCAAGGTATTTATTAACCCTCGTTCGAGGTTTTAATACCTTGACTGAGGGTTAAGAAATACCTCGGTCGAGGGATGAACAAAACCTCGGTCGAGGGCTTGATAAAACCTCGGTCGATATATTAAGACCTCGGTCGAGGGTTTAACAAGCCCTCGACCGAGGTGCGTTTTTCTGTTTTTGCCGAAATGCGCTTGCCAAAAAGTGTTACCCAGGTCCGCGGATTCACCCTTTTTCAGTTAAGTTTTTTCTTTGAATAAAGCAACTTTTGGATCATTGCCTCTTTTTCATAAAACTTGTGCTACTAAGGTTTTCTTGTCAAGTTGAGATGTTTTTACAGGATATGGAAACCAGAGATTTTGGGGTTCTCGTATGCTCTCCTTGCATACGAGACTAGATTGAGCACACGTCCCGTAGTTGGAGCCAGATGTTATCCAACTTTTTATACCACAATTCGGGTTACCTAAGGAGCCGCCAGTTGACAGACTTGTTCAAAGTCTGATTCCAGTGTATCAGTTGATCCATCTGCTTGTCTAGCCAATATTGCCTAGTCACTTTTTTATTTGAATAATTTTGACCATGGCCCCGTGGGGTTTGTAATAAAATGTGCTAGTAGGATATTTTTGAGTGGTTTGGTCTCCTGAGATGTAGAATCTCAAATAAAGTATTCTAGGGAGTTTTTTGCCCCTCACAATTATGCTTTGCCTTTAGCCATGTATAATTGACGAGGTTTTCTCCCGCTTCCTCCAAAGCTGGAATGCCAAATGTTGAATTCTGGGCCTTGGGGGGTTATTAGAGCCCAACTGAGTGTTATAAGCCTACTAGACATTATTAAAATAGATCATGGTAATGTCCTAAGTCATCTGGACACATAAAAAAAAATTGGAAAAAAATCGTTCGTGATCTGGACTCAGAATTCAGTGATTGAAGGCTCTAACCTTAAGCCAAAAATCATTCTTGATCAGCTAGCCAGTCAGAACCAACTTTCAGATCAGCAATCAAACGCATAATGCCTTTTTACTCAAAAAAGTCAATTTTGAGTAAAAAATGATTTTTAGTAAAAAAATGATTTTTTATTAAAAAATGATTTTTATTAAAAAAAATGATTATTTTGGAGAAAACTAAAACTCTCCAAATTAATCCAAATTTAGTAAAATAAAAGACTAAATGACATCTCATGGGACACTTATGATGATTGGAGTTATCATAACTCAGCTTCAGTCATCATTAAGAGAGCAATTAATTTATTATCAGTTATCAGACATGCCATCTCCAGCTAAAGATGAGATGGAGAGCTCTCATTGGTCGGGTGATTTGATCGAGGTGAAAACTGAAGCTTTCACCATCAGTGGGCTTTCCAAACCTAGCTCAGGCTCCTGCCAGACCTAAAGGATGAGCTTACCTACATCCAGACTCACACATGTGGCCTCATCCTTGGCTTGTTTTTAGTGCACAGGTTTGGAGTGGGGGCGCATTGCCTGGATGGAGGCCTCCCCTCACTCCCAGTTCTTCGGTTTAGGTCTGGGCTCTTTATTAGGTGGCTAAGCTGGTTAGGGTCGGTTTTTTGGTTTTAGGGTTTTAGCACTCTCTCATTTGTTAAATAGAGGCTCTTTCAGCTCTATTGGATGGAGATTTTGGGTATGAACACTCTGCCAAAATTATTGTAATATTTGTTTAAAGATTGGAATAAAGTTGTGACTTTGGAGGTCTATGTATGAGCTATTGGAATTGTGGATTCACACCGTCTTTTGGTGATATCTCTCTTACCCTTCTCTTTTTCAATTATTAAATCGTTATTCAATATATACTCTTAAAGGGCTAACAATCTAGTTTATGAGTATTTTGTTAGGATTTAAATTTGGTTTTCAAGGGTTTCACAGAGATCATCAAAGGTGAAGGACAAGCTTAAAGATCATGCTCTTCTTCATGAACCGGTGGTTATTTTCATCTAATTCCTTCGTTTTGCAGGTTCTCCTAAGCACTTCTCAATCCAAGAAAGAAATATAATAGTCAGGGTTTCTCCTTCCTTCCATCAACAAAGATTAAACAATACACCTGGTTACTTTGATTGCTACAAGTGGATCTCTATTTTCGAGGTTCTATCTTACCTCTTTTCCACTTTTGTAGAAGTTATCAAGTCATTTAAATTTTTATTTTAAGCTTGTTTTGCTTCTACTAAGTTAGATCTAGGCTTTCTAGCCTTAGATCTACTTTTTCAAAGTTAGATCCATCTTTCTAAAAGTCCATTTTTAAAGATCTAGTTTCATTTCTTTTTTTTAAATCTAGCCTTCTTTTTGCCTTGCAAAACGTGCACAAGTTTTCTCGAAAAATGTGCAAATTTTTCATTTTTTGGGCTTGCTGGTTTTATGTATTTTATATTAGTTCTAAATTCTGGAAATTCATTAAAAAATCAGAAATTTTCCAAAAAATTTTAAAAATTTTATTTTTTTAATTTTTTGACTTTTTCTCGAAAAGCATGCCATTTCAAGCTTGCTGTTTTTTGGGCTGATTTTTGAATTTTTTTCTTTTAATTCTAAATTCTGGAAATTCATTAAAAAATTAGAAAAATTTCAAAATTTTTCAAATTTTTAATTTTTTTTAATTTTTTGACTTTTTCTCGAAAAGCGTGTCATTTTGTACTTGATGTTTTTTTACTGATTTTCTGCAATTTTCTGCTATTTTCCAGATTCTAGAAATTAGCCTAAAATGTTAAAAAATATTTAATTTTAAATTCGCAAAAAATCCCAAGTTGTTTCGCCAAAAATCGTGCATTTTACATAAAAAACGGTGAGCTTGCCTGATCCTTTCCAAGTTTTGATTTTGGGTCTCATTCCATTGTTTTGATGTCCTATTTCATCTCATAAGGCACTTGTCTTCTCATACACTCAATTTTTTCGAATCACAGGTTAAATTTGGTTTCCTAACACTCTCACTAGTCCTTGTTTAGAGCTCTTATCCTCAGGTGAACCAAAAGCGAAACCAAACAAGAAAGAGCAAGCACAGCTAGATCCAAAGACAAGGATCCAAAGAAGTCATTCTCCTTTGTACAAACTCATAAGAGTTTTTCATTTTTACTTAAGTTACTTCTCAAAGTCCTGACAAGGATTAAGTTCCAAAGGCATTTGTAATTCATTAATAAAACAAGGCTAAGTGGGATAGGGCCTCCCATACTTGGTTTTTCTTCCCCATTTCGGGAAGAGTGTTTTTTGTTCTTAGCTTAGATTTATTTCGAGTACTTACAGTAGTTTCATTTTTCTTGCAAAGTAGATACTAATTGTTAGATTAGCCCATTTTGTTTCATTAACTAGGTTGATTACTTCATCTTTTAATTTTTTGTATCTTTCATAAGTAATTCAACTGTCTAAAGTAGAAATCTCTTGAATCTCACTTTGTAGATCAAGAGTGCTCTCTATCGGAGAGTCATCTTTTCATTGTTTAATAAGTTAATCAATTAATCTTGAAAGTCTCTTGAACTTGCCGTAATCCAGGTCAAGAGCACTCTCTATCGAAGAGCATTCGCACTGCATATCCTTGCATCAAGCATATAGATTAGCTACGTCTCTTGAACCATTGTCATAAGACGAGGTCAAGAGTGCTCTCTGTCGGAGAGTTTTAATTAATTAACTTAAATAAAATTCGCAACTCACATCCCTTTAATTAATTAACCCCCTTCCCTCTTTGCCGGAGTATGCTCTGACCGATCTTCGATCGGAATACCCAAAAATGGCATTGGATCTCTAAACCCCACAAGAGGAACTTAACTAAAATTTTTTCCCATAACCAACGCACCGATGTTGTTCGATAAATACCGAGGCATGTGGGAAAATTCCAAGTGTGGGCGCCGTGCTACCTAATCTGGGCACTGGTAGATAAGTTATTGAACACTTACGTTTGACCCCAGATAGGTCCATCATGTCTTCGAATGGAGCCACTGAAGGTATTACCGGTTAGGACATCCAGCCACCATAAGTGAAGATCACAAACAAAAAACTCTTAAAATCTACCAAGAGCACTTGCAAAACCTAATACTTACTAGCCTAATTCCTAGACTTTATTTCACGCACTTATTTGACTCCATAAGGCAATGGTCCTTTGTTATATTTGATTAATTTTATATCTTGATAAACTTTCTATGGTCCATTTCAATTAATTATATTTGAATGCTTAAGTTATAAGTCTAGAATCTTTGCTTATATGTGTGGTCTCTTATTAGCAACGTGGATTGCTTTAATTAATCATCGTCCCCTTAATATTAATCATTTTAAATCACAATAACTCCTAAACAACACCCATCCGCATCCAAAGCATCCAAAACTTAACTTAAACATTGAGCCATAGAAAACTCTTTGTTAGGGAGTACCCTCCTTGGCTTCGTTAGGAGTTAGCCTAAACGAAGGAGCTAGGAGTAGGTGACAGTACCTAGCTCTGTGCTTTCCCCCAAGGTCACACCTCTCCCACTTTCTCAAGTGAGGAGACAGATTTCGGAAGATTTCTGCTGCTGGTGTGCAATCGGCGGACAACACTATCCATAATAATGTTGTTAATCTAGGTCTTAAAAGAAAACAACACCATTATTTAGAGAATTTTAAGAAACTATGACATAATTATTACAAAGGATAAATTATTTACTGAATAACCTTAATAGGGATAAGTATTTAGACAGTTTCATAATCTATTTACATATCTCTCTTATTTAATAACCCAAATACTTTCATTTTCAAAAATATAGATTGAAATTATAGATACAATGTATAAATCATAAGTCATATAAAAAATAACATAGAAACATCGAAACTATATTATAATCAACAGCACAAGGTTTAGGATTAAGAGTCGTGCATAGTATAGTTATGATTTTCTCCATGTTATAACTGAGCATATGCGTCCTGGTCTAAATCCTAGCTACTGACAGATTAAACAATGTTATTGAGATATAATATAAAAAGAAAACCTATAGTCTCCAATACAATGAAATCTGTAATCAAACCCTAGATGTCGTAGGATAAACAAATTTAAGATTTAAGTAATGACTGAGTTAGATGAATTTTAGGTAAGGGTTATTTTGTAAAATAAAGGTGACATGGACAAGCTATTGTAAAAAATTCAAATCTAAATACCAAATCGAGATAATCGACAAACTGTAGCGCTAGTTACAGGCTCCAGGCTGAATTGGTATTGTCATCTATAGTATAATTACATACAAAATAAATTACAAACAACATTAGTTCTTATTTAAATTATCTTTAACTGTCAGTATTATCCAGTATGAAACCATAAAATTCAGTTAATAGGATGAAGGCCTCAGTGCCATAATAATTTATAGTTTTATAAAGGACTCACGATCGCTTAGGGCCTTATAAGGAGAAGAACAATGAAAACTGTAAAATCAAATTCTACCACTGAGTTATACATCATATGTTTTCCTTCAGAATTAGACTGAGTCTTACCATTAACCAATAATCAACACACAGTAATTTAAACAACAATTACAAAATTGTTCTATAATATCCATAGCAGCATGCTACGACATCAAGAAAAAACTATAGTACTGTTGTAACCAAAATATAAGTACGGATAATGTAAAACCATTTTTTTTGTTAATGCAAACAGTGATATCTATGAAAAAAGGAGTGATGACCTTCTTTTCTTATATAAACCTTTTACATAACCAAAAAGAAAAACAAAGGCCTGACGACTACATTACAGTGTTTTCCAAACTTTAAAATCAAGTTAGGTGTAAAACCCTTGCGGTTTCCTGTCGAACATAAAACCAAAGTTTGATTCAAATATCAATAGATATCACTCACACTGGCCTTACAACACCTTTTCCAAAATCAATGACGCAAGTAAGGGCCTCATGGCCTCGTCTTTTACAAACAATCGAAAACTGTAAACACAACTGATAATCAAATAGAATGCATCTATTACCAAAGTGTACACAGTTGCATTGATAATTAAACAAACGAGGTTACAGTATTGTTGAAATAAAACATGGAATTATGTAAAGCACTCACGGGTTCTTACAAAGCTACGTAAAAACCATTACAATATAAAAAAAAGTAGTAGAAATGCAATATATATACACTACAAGTTTTATTTATAAAAGTAGCATAGTCGTTATGACTCCATAGGCAATGAAAATATCTTATAGTATCAATTTCATAATATTACCACTGGAAATTTATCACTTTCACACCAACGAACAAGCACAGAGATTGAATCCCCAAAGCTATGGGGATAAAACCACAACAAGAAACCAAGTTTATTCCACAGAGCCATGAAAGGTAATCCCACAAGTCTTACCAGCTGCAAAATCTTCTCAGCCATTATCTAACCAAAACCTCATCGTAAAGAGTCGTTCTAGTTATCTCCTGCACATACATTATTCAAAGAGTGAAACAATAGTTTGTAAACCATGTTCAAAGGGAAAAAGTTAATGGTTGAAGCATGGAAATATCATTTACCTTTCTGAACGTTCATAAATCTAACCAAAGTCACCCAAACATCACAAGAACGAGTTTTACAAACTTCATCGGCTAATTGATGAATCTTGGAGAGCTTCAGAAGGTGTTGAGGGCCAAGAGTTTTGGATCCTCCATCTCTGCTCATGGGCATAAGAGTGACAAAGTCGAGCAGTAATATTCCAAGTGCAACAATGGGAGAACAATGAACACCAAACAGAACCCCTTCGAAAGGACAGACGCTGCCTTCAAGATGCATTAAACCCCTATTGTTTTTCTCCCTCGTTATCTGCCACCAACTGGACTTTTTAATGTGACCACATGGCCTCTCTATGAATTTTTTTATGTCACGTCCTTTACATAATGCTTCCACCATTTTTGTTCCAAGGTTTTTTCCAATTATCCCATCATGGCTAAAGACCAAAACCTTATGCATAGTGTCCCCACTATGAAATCTTTAGTGTATGTATATTATATAGTATGAGGTATGATTTAAAGACTGTGTTAGGCTATAGTTTATTTTTAAAACCTAGGTGGACCACCCTTTTTTTTTTTTTTTTGCCTTGTAGTTTAGGATTTGTTCGTTAGCAAATATTAAGGGTAATCTCATCCACCTGCGTAAGAGAAAATGAAGGTTCATGTGTTAGCCTTAAAGACTAAGTAATACTATGAAATTTTCCTTTAACATCTCATCAATAGAACAAAACTGAAAGAACGAGATCAATTTTACCACTTTTCAACCAATAGAGTATTAAAATGTAGTTTTTCCACAAAATAGTATGGACGAGAATGTTTGACGTAGTATCGACGAGTGTCATAAAAAGAGAGAGATGCTAGTCAAACACTTCAAACTTAGGCACATGATTCTTGCATATTATAACAAATCCATTATCATTATGACCGAGGAAGTATGAAGTATAACATCTCTTCGACTTATTTCCTCAGAATTTTTAAAGTTACATAGAGTAAATAAATTTATTTATATACTTATGAAATTCAGGTATGTTACATATCATCTCATTTACCATTGACCAACATGTCTCTTCTAAAATACACTTTATTATAGTTTGGTTCCATTTTTAACATGATTCCTAAACGAGAACAAAAGGCTTCCTAATGTATATTGATGGCTTATTATTTCCAGTGCATATATACTTTCAAATATTATGTATTGTAGCCATAAAACAAGTAAAAGAAATGAATGTTGTGAACACAAGAACCAAAAATTTACATATTCATGGTTGTCACACAACAACCAACCATATAAAAAATCGGTCGCTACTTATGTATTTCACATTATCGGATGATTTATTGTTAAAAGCATTGTCATGAAAATCCAAAGTTAAAAATGTTTATGTACAGTTGCATGAGATCATGCAACAAGTTCAGTTGGAGGGAAATGTTTTGTCACCCAAATGTCACATTTTCATCCTATTTTTCTTCACTATTTATCACATTCATAACAATTCATCACTCCATTAACCACTCCTTATGTCATTTTCATAAATAAATATGGGTTACCTTGTTATTTTCCAATTTGTTTGATTAAATCTTAGAAATTAATATATTCTTCATATATATCTCAAATATTTGTGTGAGTTTTCAATGTAGGTATATTTGAAGCTTTCAACCAAGGAGTATTCAAAATCTTCTCTAATGTTTTGTCCATCTTTTCAATATTTGAAAAAACATAATTGAAGAAAATTTTAGGGAGAAGATCATGGATATAGAATATCGTATCCAAGATATTATGGAGGATTTGAAGGGATAGGTTAAGAGAAAAATGGATATGTATTTATGAGTTGTTTATATTCTCATTCAAATTATTCATGTATAAATAAGACGGTTCTCTCCTCATTTGGAGAGGAGGCCTTTCTCTAGAAATAGAGAAATGGTTTTTCCTTTTGAGAGTATGGATTTGATCTCTTGTAACATAATTAATGTTTTAGAATATCCATAATATATTTGTCATTTTGAGTTGATAATTTAGATTTCATGTGAGCTCACATATTTTATCATTTTTCATTTGTTATTTATCATTTGTCACATGCTTTATCATAGATTACTTTTTCCATTTTTTTTCTTTCTTAGTTGATTTTACTTTCAATACTATTTCATGCACTTTCACAAATAGGTTTACTTTCATGCTTTCTTGAATTTAATTTATGCCATTTTGTTATTTCCTGGATTTGGATTCAACGACAGTAGTATAATTATTTATTTTCAATCATTAGCATAAGTTAGATGTACTCTAATCATTCATATATTTTTCTTACAAGTCTAAGTTTATGAACTCCTAGATTGCTAATTTATGTCGAAATTACTATCATATATTTCGCTCGACAATTTTGGTGTCATTGTCGTGGAGGTGCTAAAAGGGGAGAAGAGTTTAAATAGGTAGATATGTTTCTTTTATATTAGATATCAAGGGGGAGGTGTAACGATAAGACACAAGGACGACTTTACTATGGAATTTCCATGGTGTAACAGCCTGGCACATCCATTTTGGTGGGTCACCCCAAATCCTTGTCATTCCCTTTGCATGCAAATAAGTTTCCTACTCACAAACATGAATTACTTTTCTTGAAAGAGTGTTTACATTTTTGCAAAGTGTTTATGTTTCCTACAAGAGTGTTCTCTCATTTTCTGCAAATGCGAGGTTGTTTTTATGCAATTATGCATTTACTTAGTTTATTATTTTGCATTTGCATTTTGTAATGTGAGTTTGGATTTCTTTAATTTTTTGCTAACTTTCATTTCATACCATTCTGCTTCTAATTTTGTTTACTTTTATTTCATACTATTTTGTATTGTTTTGTACCATTTTTATTTTGTAGCTTTTAATTGGTTATCAGTAAGATGATTTTGCAATGAGTATAAGTTTGGAACAACTCACCCAGATCCTAACAAAAGCTGGGATCTCCTCTTCTAAAGAAGAGGAGATCTTGATATCATCCAAAAGCTTAACAACTCGTCCAGAAGCAAACACAAAATCGACATTTCAAGAATTATGTACATCACATGAGGAACAATTATGCGAGCAGGAAATCGAGGAACATGAAAGGATTTCGGGTGATGATTAAAACCAAGAAGTAAATAATGTTTATGAAAGTTTCGTTGAACATTGGTTTCAAGTAAGTACTAGGTTAGATCGGTTTTGTTTTTTTTTTAATTTCATTAACTCACATTTTTAACATTTAATTTATAGACTTCATTTTTCAAAATCAAATGGGAATCTATGTTTAATTTGGTTACATAAATGGTTACATTTGCAATTTCACTACTCTTAACTAATTGTAATTTTCAGTTAAAATAGAGTAGATAAGATTAGTTTTCATTTTGAATAATTAAGAAGTAGAATGCTCTAAAATTATTTTCAGAAATAACAAAACAAAAAATAATTTTTATTCTATTATTTTTACTAGGAATTAAAATTTGTAGTTTACATTAAACAAATTTTCTTTTAAATCTTGGTTTTCTAAAAAAAATTGGAATAAATTTGAAAAAAATAAATTCAACAAAAAAGGTATTTACCCTTNATAAGAGACCTGCAAAAGGCAATAAAACCAATAAACATTAGAAAAACTAAAACAATAAACAAAATTAAAAAAAAATTAAAAAAAAAAAAAAACACTTCAAAAATAAACTTTATATGTACTAAAATTGGATATATATATATACTAAAATTGGAAACCCTAGTTGCCTATATTTCGACCTTCCGCGATAAACATGCAATCAAAAAACTTTATTTGATAGTTTTATGGACTGCTGAAGAAAGCGCTGCTCATTATTCGTTCAACTCTCCATACTGCAACAAGAATGATCATCTTGTTTGAAACAACTGCCTCAACCAAACATTGGTGAGAACCAAGCCTAAGAAGTTGATTTGATTGTTATTGATTTTCTTATCCATCCCATGTTTGACTCGGGGTGATAAAATTTTCTGTCATGGTCCTGTTGTGTTCAATTTAAGAGAGAACTAATCGACCAAACCCATTGATTTCATCACCTAGCCCTCACCTTTGAGGACCTGACTTCATTATTGTCTTCCATAACATACCCTTAAACCTATAAATGCTATAAACACCATGTAAGTTAATTCCTTTTAAGCTAGCTCTAGAATAAATAAGATCTAACCATCTGGATTTTATCGATACCAAAACACACCTATTAATCAACGAATTTTCTATTATGTTTACTCCTGATGTCTCAGTTGTTCCCAGAATATATTTCGAGTTACCATTCTTTAATTTTCCACGCGTTCGCTATTACTTCATCCATTCATCAAGGGAGGGTGGCACTTTCCCATTATCCTCACCGCGACTTCTCATGACTAGATTCTCTGGATGCCAGCTTGAATTCACCCACCTAAAATGAAAATAAACATATATAACTCAAAATAAGATCAGATTTTTCTTACAGGTAGTTATGGTATTGTTCTTCGTGGAGGTGTTGACCGAAAACAAATTTTCAGCAAGATATTGGTGATAGTATTTCTCGGGAATCTGAATGGAAATGTCATCGATTAGGTGTGATTCTCTCAAGGATATGTTCCCACAATTTATGCCAGGATTCCCCCTTTTATCTGAAAGGGACAGTTAGATGTGTGATCCATTTTATTTGTTTGACCATACCAATTTCACTCCTATTTCTCTTTTGTTTGTTCCTTCACCCTATAGTTGTGTTGCCTTGATTTGCGGCTGAGATCCTTTTTAATGCGCCACACGATATTTTTCTGACCGATCCTTTTGGGCGGTTTCAGCCGCTGAATTCTTACAATCTGCTTCATATCCATATTAGGCTATTTATTAACCTGGAAATTGATCTCACTATTATTACTTTGAGGATTCATTTTACAACGGCATAATATCTTGCTTATGAATGTGCAAAGTATGTTTTGGTTATGTTGACAGATATGAATTCATATACAAATGTGTTACGTGAAGTGTCTGCAGCTCGTGAAGCAGTGCTTGGTCATCGTGGTTATCATGGATACATGTATATCGACTTGGGAAAAAAAACAAGGTTGTGGTTGCAAAAGAGCACGGTTGTAGGTTCGCACGACTGGCCGCTAGTGGGAGAGGCTCTTTGAGACCGGTTTGATGTTATATGTCAATTTTTTATTTATTTTCCAGGACTTGGAGAGCACTGATGCCTTGTTCTCTCAAATGCCTCAACTACATTGATGGATCAATAGTCATAGTATGTCAAACAATAATCACGAAGTTCTTCCTATCCATATGCATTCCATAGATTGAGGCCCTTTTAGATTCTAAGGAAAATCAATTCACATAGCTTTGAAATGCATCTACGCGGGTTGATTTTACCACCAGAGGTCTTAGAGTCTGGATTTCAAATTTTTATCCTGCACGTATTTCAATCTCATGCGACATGTATTCAGAACATATCATTGATCAACTCCGACATTGGAATTATAATTGTTGTATTGAATATTTGCTTGATTTCCAGTTCATGTCTGATATGACAAACTATCATTTTATTGCAATGGTGCAACTTGAACTATCCCACGTAAATGTTTTGACTAAGATGGATCTTGTTGTAAATAAATTTTTTATTCTGTTCCTTTGTTTCATAGTACTTTTCCTCCTATTCTCTATCATTAAGGAATATGTAATATCGTAAAACATGTACGTTCGGTCCATCCAATGGACCAACAAAGAAGTAAACCATTGACTTTGTTGTTGGTTCGTTGGATGGATAAAACATACATGTTTGTTAAAGATGGCCAAAATTGTGAAGGTCAATATAAAATGGAAAACCATTTTAACATCCATGAAATATAATAAACATAGTTACTTTATTTAAACCATAATCGTTGTTAGGTTTAACACCTACGTATTTCACATGGATCTATGACTTTAAATCTCACAAGTACATGCCAATAACTTCTAGTTCTCACAATATGGAATTTAGGATCATGAGGTCAATCATTAAATAAGGTGAAATAAAATTATGACCACTCATTCTGCAGACGTTTTTGCAAAGTCCTATTTGGAAAATGAACAATAATTTTGAACTTGGTGCTCACTAAAGGAAACGAAAACTCAGCAGAATTAAAAGTGAAGGGATGACAACAAATTTTATAGATATTCTGCTACCGCCAATACTAGCAATACTTTCAAGTTTTGAATATGTGTATCCAAGTATGGATTTATGTTGTTGATCATGTTTATTAAAACGATGTGCCAACTTCATCAAATACAAAACTAGATCTAGGTAATGTTTCTCATCAACCAAAAAAATAAAAATAAAACTTAATTTTACCCTATGTCCCTATCCATGTCCAAATGTATGACTTTTCACTAAGCTTAGTCCTTTAACCTCCTTAGCCAATGATTATGTTCAATATATGGCTAAGTACAAGACTATTTAACGTGAATATTATATGAAAAGATATTTGATAAACATATATTAATATTTATATAAAGGCAGTGGGCTTACTACAAGGAAGCCACTATATATCTATACAAAGGATAAAAATAGATTGTTTCAGTGAAGGAGCTATCCCTCCTCGCTTCTTATAAAAAATATGGAATGGGGGTAGTGAGTGATATATTTTAACTATGTAGAAACATTTGAAAACATGGAGTGAAGTATTAATACCCCCATTAATACTTCGACATTAATACTTGGAGATAAATAGGATCAACATGATTGTTATGTTGTTATTGTCTTTAATGGAAATTTAGTTTCATAGTTGAATAAGCATGATAATAAATAGTTACTTTTCCTACTAAAGGGAACAATGTCGAAACCATAACAAAATAAAGTAATCTAGATATTGTAATGTAATGGTATAGAGGATTCTGTCATGTAACCTTTTTGTTTTGGATAATGCATGATGAAAGTTTAGTCATGAAAAAATGTTATGATGACAAGGAACTCTAAGTTTTAGGTAAAGGATACCATTGTGATATCTTAACTTGGAAACTTGAAGAGTTTCTGTTTTTATAACCTTTAACCTTATCGGATTCGTCACCCAACTCAAAGGTGGCTTTAGACGGGAAAACATACGTCAAATGAAGTCTATTGTTAGGAGGAAATTCAAGGACACGTTTTTAGTCATCCATTCTAGAATAAATATCTTTAGCAGTTAACTTCATTTACGGATTTAATTTATCTTGTTTATATATTTATTATGAAGTTTATGCTCATGGATTTATAGAATGTTATATACTAATAATATGTATGTTGAGTATTGGCCAGGGTATTTTTTAAGGATTCTAATATTATACATAAGTATAGTATTCTAGACGATTATTTTGGATTGAAAAAACAATGTTTATAGATAGGTAGGGGAATATTAAATATGAAACATAAAATTAACACTGAAATGTGTAAATTTTGGCGAATATTATGAGAAAAAAACATATTTTATGTAATATCTAGGCGATATTAGACACTAAATATTAACAAATAACGAATTTATTTTTTGAAAAAAACCCCCAAAATAACCAATTAATGAAATTTCGCCCCTAAAATTTACCATGGTATTGGCTGTAGAGGTTGTGAATGACATCAAGATAATTATTAGAAGGCACTATAGAGTAAAATCGTTGTATATATGCGTATATTTTTAGTTAAGTGCTTTTAACCGTTAAAGTATATCTACCTTTGTTGTTTACTGAGGAGACTCACGTGTCAGCTCTAATGGTTGTGCTAGGAGAAGATGTACAAGAATGGTACCTTGTTATGAATGGTGTAACTACCACTAAAAGCCAAGGGTTAATGTGTAACCGTTATCT
The DNA here is from genome assembly GCA_001517045.1 of Pseudotsuga menziesii. Taxonomy (NCBI): domain Eukaryota; kingdom Viridiplantae; phylum Streptophyta; class Pinopsida; order Pinales; family Pinaceae; genus Pseudotsuga; species Pseudotsuga menziesii. Next base: position 106,144 of record LPNX010078870.1, on the reverse strand, counting down.
TATGCAACGGATAATCTTGCGACTAATGTAAACAGTTGTACTTTATTATAATAAGATTTGCTTGTGCAGATTAGTATTAGTGTAACGATTGTACCTCCTTATAAGTTGTTTATGTAAATCAACATTAAATGGATGGTATTTTGGTAGATATTCAGTCTTGAAGAATGGTATAGTTAGATAGAAAATTAAGTTTTCATTTATTCTGTATGATTAAATGTATATGGTTTAAAATAAAAAGGAAAACAAAGTGAAATTTTTTATGCTGCTACCTAGAGATTCTATTCAGGTAATTGGGGCATGTTACAAATGGTATCGGAGTACAAGTTACAAACACTCGGGCCTATATAGGATCATTTGGTGGAAAACGATTATAATTGGTTGAACAAGAAAACGAACACCATCTACAAGACGCAAACATAAAATTTTATTTACAAGGATTGGAAAAAGGTAACCAACAAGTCATCCTCGAATTGCAAGTAAGTATGTTCCTTTTGTTCAACCATTATAATGGCTTAGCATTGTCTAGTATTGTATATATTTCATTATATATATATGAATGAGCTTTTATGGGTAAATAATAGTAAATGAATATCTCCTCATACTCTATAATTAGTGTAATGTCCCAAAAAATAAAAATTATAGTCTAGTAAAAACTACCTAGATGAAACATTATTCACTTGCAGAATTATATCATACACTTCATGTACCACTGCTTACTTGTAAGATGTTCTTATGTTCTGCCATTTACTTTCAATCATTATTATTAATGTACCTTACTTATGATGGCGCATTGTTGTTTACTACTTAGTCCTATGTTTATACATCTGTCGCGTATGTGTCGTTACTGAATTTAATTGCTTTGTCCTTTTTACATAGTTGTACTTGTTATTTATGAAATCCTAACTTAACTTTGTTTTTGTAAAGAAAGTGGGCAGAGTGGCAGGACTCGTTCTCCCATGACGGTTTGAGAGGTAAAGGTGTTTACCTGTTTGCGGGATTACTTACTTCTCGGATCTAAGGCACCTATTTTATTTCATATGCAGTTCATACTTTGTGACGTGGTCTTATTTAAAGAGTACAGAAAGTATTGATCCTAAAGAACCTACTTCTGGTTGAATTTGGTTCCTTGCTGACTCAGAAATATAACCAGGTAAAACACTATTTTCAGCAATTTAGTTATCACCGCTAAATTTCATGTACACTACTTATGCTTCATTATGGCTTTATATTTCATTGTTTGTATCTTAGTATGTTTTACGTTCTATGTTTATTTTATTATAAACTATTAACATCTCCTATGTTTTCTTAATTTCAGGTTATTATCTTGGCTTAAAATAGACCTTTGACTTTTATGAGGGTTAACTATTAACATGTCATATTGCATATGCCATGTTCACTAAGCATTAAGCTAAGGGAAATTCACATTGTATTTAAGTTAGGGATTTAAGCCTTTGGTTTATAGGTGATCAATATGTTATAAGCCTTGTGGCTTAAAAATTGGACTAGCCCATACTATACATGAGCTATGTGCCAATCATAACCTTGCTATAATATAAACCTTGTAATATGTTACCTTATGATAATATTTGGGGTGGAAACATATCATATGGTTTGAACCATATACATTGGGGTTTAACTAATTGCATGGTCGTGGGGACTATTGTTTGGAAACAATTGTAAACTATGGCAAGGTAGGGTTTTTAGCTTTGAAGGTGGGTACCAGTTGGTTCCATTAATGCACCTTGGTTTTCGTGGCATCCCTCACCTAGTCTTTGCTCGCGATGGTTTTGTCATTTCACTTGTCAATTGGGGTTTTTCTTGGCTCTACATAGAGGATAATCGAGGTGACCTCCAGACCAGGAAGGTAAGTTTCACTTAAGGTTTTCATGCCTGCTATTTTGTTTTCTACAAAAACTTCTATCGTTGCCATACGTCTAATTCATGGTTTTGTTGTTTGGTTGCAGGTGCCGAGGGATGGTGAGGAAGAGAACAATGGATTGAGCTCTGTCAAGGTTTTGACTATGAGCGAAATGTAAGGAAAGCCTTTCCAACAAGCTTAAGATTGTTTTCTCTCAGCCTTTCTATGTTGTGTTTCGTCGTTTGGTGTTGGAGTTCCCTGTGAGGTTTGAATTCGCCTTCGGGCTTGTAATGCACAGACTTGGTTTTTTAAATTAATGGTGTGGTGGTTTTGGCTATGGAGCAAACTCGTGTTTCTCACAGGATCTGTGTATTTTATTTTGGGTTTTTCAAATCATAAAACGATTGGGGCTTTTGAGCCATGGGCTGCACCATTTCTTACAATGGTGCCATATCCAATTAGCACGCCTGTGTGGACTTTTCTGTGATGATAGAATTACTGTGTATAATGTAAAGACTCTGCATTTTATGAGAGGGCCATTGTTTTTATGCTTACTGTGTGTGTAGATGGAATTTATGTTGCGTTAATGGTTTCTTATGAGGGTTTATAAACATGCATAATCCTTCGTCGTGTTCTGTGTGTTGATTACTTATAATTGGTTGTAATGGTTAACAATGTGGGTTAAAGGCCATGTTGTATATGGCTTAAGCCTTTCCCTTAGTGGCTACGATAGCTTCAATGTGTTTTATTATTGTTTACATTTCATTGTTTAACTTGTGGGGTGAAATCGTTAACATAGTTAGTTTGTCATTAAAACCATACTCGAAATATTTATTTGATATGCTGTAAGCAGCTTGGTTGAATGCTGCACAGCTTCGGGTGGTTGTTTTACTGTTTAATGATTTCGAGGGTTTAGTATAAAATGTGGATTATATATGCCAGGGTGCAAGCCCATAATGGCCTTTGTTGTTATGGTTAGACTCTTAAACAAGGACTCTGTGTAATATTTGTCTTGGTCGAGACTGTGCTTACAGCATTGGGCAGAAACCAGGGTCTTACGACCTCGTTGTAGCGTAATGGTTTGTAATGGAGTTGATTTTATGTGATGTAGCCCACATACTTTAATGTATAGCATGGCCTTGGTAAATAATAGACACAAGGTTTGAATCTTGTTCGTGGATAATTATAATGAGTTATATTTTATTTGGACAAGGGTTGGGCTTGTATGCCCACAAGATTCGATTCCTATCTCCATTGTAATTATTTGGATTTGTGGCATGATTTTGATATCATTTAATACAAGAAACAATACATGTGTATGATATATCTGTCTAATTCCTTATATGGAATGAGATGTATGTTGTGTATTTTTTGTTATTGTTTAAGCATAAATGATATGGTTGTTTTTCGAGGCCTGCGACTTGGTTTGGGAACCCATAGGGTCGAAGTCGTGACCTCTGTTTATAATTAATGTTTATGAGATTTATGACATGGGACTTTTGAATTATTTGTACATGTAATTATAACGTTATTTATTTTAATTACTAGGAATGTAGATTTAGATGTTAACAGGGATGTGAATCTTTGGACCAAAAGGATAGTCACGACATTCTTGTTCCTGTAATTATGATGTTGTTATTTAATACAATGGTTTTCCATTTAGTTTGTATTCAATGTAGAATAGTTTATAGATAGATTTCAGATTTGTTTATGTAAGATGTCCTTATGTGTTTATATATATATATATATAAATCTCGTGTTTATATATATAAGATGTCCTTATGTGTTTATCTAGTTTGTATATTTATGTATTTAAATCTTATTTTTAAGATTAATCTATTTTAATCTATAACATGTCTCTACTGACAAATGGAATATGTCAGTTGAGTATATAAAGACTAAGTGAGAAATAATAAAAGGTCTGAATTAACCTAGTTTATACATATCCCAGTTTTATCAATAATACTACTACATAAATTAAACTAGGGTGTAGAACTCTTGATGAACATCAGCCAACGCATTTAACTTGCAGAAATAAACCAATAATTAAACCTTGACTAAACTTGGTATAATAAATCATTTAAATCCTACAGTTAATATATTATAAGATATGTAAACCCTAGAATATATAAACAGAGCAATCATTTCTAGATTTAGAAATACAATATGAACCTTTACCTAAGGCAGCGAACATTTATTCTAGAAATGAACTTGACATACTAAGAACTCATATGTGTAGTTTTGTGGAGCTCCTTTAATGGATGAACCTACACACTTTAAATAACCAGCATTAACCAATTAAGATAGATATGACCTCTTGTTTTCATGACCAAATCACTTGGGAACTACCACATTCCACCCAATCATGACCCAAAACCGTTCCTGGTTTTAATTTGGATCCCCCAAAGTTGGACTTCAATAGGCAAGTATCTTAGATCTCTTAAGGTAGGGTTTCCTATCTGGTGTATCAGATTCGGTTCAATTCTCCTTTTTCCTTCCAGGAAAATGTTCTCCAAGAATTTACTTGAGATCAAACAGGGAGAAATTGACTCCTCTAATGATAGATTAGAACCCCAAGCCTTTCCTTGTCTTGAGTCTTTATAGACGANTTAAATCAAGAAACCTTGGTTTCTTGATTTAACCCTTTTCAATTACTTTGGGTAATTATTAATATTTTAACTTAGGAACTTTCTTCTAGTTCCTAGTTAGGCTTTTTTTAGTTTTTGGACTATTTATTATCATTTAATAATAGATAATAATTGATGGAGCTTCTTCTTCTTTCTTTCATTTATTTATATTCATAATATATTTAATTCTTTATACATACCATGTATAAAGTACATAATAATATAACATTTTGTTAACAATGTCTTTGGGCATCATATACCATGATCCCTACTTAATGACACTTGTTCATTAAGGTCAAGTGGGTAGATGGTTTAGGTCTACTAAGCTAGGAAACTCTAAACATCCTTGCATGTTGGATTTCCCTCGTATAACGTGGTACCTCTTTAGTACTTGATGAGAATACAAAAATTCAAAATTTCATTTAATCACTTATAAATAAGTATGATGAGATCAATATTTTTCTCAATTCATTTTCACTCAGAAGTTATTAAATTCTTTTCAATAACCCCCAGCACTCACCACAGCCCATACTCAATTCTTTAACAGGGAGTTACAATTTAGTGCAATTCCAGAGCTCCTCATTGTACACTAATGCTAGGATATACTTGTATGATACACCTAGGGATACAATGGCCAAGGATCTAATGCTCCAGAGCTTATGATCAACATCAACGTGGAAGGATCTAGGGCTTATGCCCAACACATCCAATTATATTTTCATGTGTTCGAGAGCTTCTTTCTCAACACAAAGGTAAGTATTCATGTGCTCCATAGATTCTCGCTCAACACAATCATCAATCCTTCAAGTGATCTAGAGCTCCTCGCTCAACAAAAAACATCTCATCAATCATGTGCTTCAGGGTCTACGTCCAACACAAACAAGCATTTTCATATATCATCAATAATTGGCTTATGCCCAATATATAAAACAAATCATCATGTTCATATGCAGTTGGGTCTCCAACCCAATCTAAAAATAAAACATCAAGATAATCATCATAATCAATATGCACATGCCTATAAGTGTTAGGTTCAAGATTCGGGATATTACAATTAGTTTCAATGAAGGACAAGAGAGTAATCGTTAAAACGATTAAAACAGTTAGAATTTTGGAATTAAGGATTTATGAATTAGGTTCTTGTAAGGACATCCTAGTTGTGAATGATTAAAAGTAAAATATTATGCTTAATTAAGGAATCCTCCTAATTCGGTTGACTTGGTAATTCGAATTAAAAATGTTTATTACCTTTCTCTACGTTTCTTTTTATTTTGAAAATGGATACCTTTCAAGTTTCAAACAATGATATTATTGAGTGAGCACGGTCGATACATTTTGCTGACTTTATATAATCGAATTTGATTGACCCAATCGTCAGGATTTCTAAAGATGAAATTCAGTTGGATAATCTAAACAATTACTTAGATATGTTAGAATATATATTAAAGTTTTGATTTAAGGAGGAGTCAACGTGAATATGGATCTAACCGTTGTATTTAATATTCGTTTAAGTTATGAAGGGGAATACTTGGTAGGTTATTGTATATGATAAGTGATTATAAAATTAATGAGTGACATTAGAACAGGATTGCACCCTTGCTTGTCAATTCAACAAAATGATAATGGTTATAATTACTTAAATAGTATACATATGTATTCTAAGTAGTTCATAGGATGCTTATGATAAAATGCATGATTTCATTCTTATTCCAGATATATTTACCATGGATGTTAGGATATAGTTTTTTTTATTAAAGTTTTCTTTAATGTGATCAAGATTATGAGATAGAGATATACATTATATACATGGATACCTTGAAAATCTATTTCATTTTGATATATGTATTTCATGAGATATTGAGTGTAATGCTAATATGTGTTATCACAAGTAAACTTGTACCTTTTCATATGAAGGTTATACGAAAAGGAGAGATGTGGTCACCCTTAAAAAGGTATGTGGTTGTATTGATAAGGATATGCAGGTATATATATAGATCATTTGTTGTTACTTACATAGTGTTAGCATGTACAAAGAAAATAGGTCATCCTAAATTCTTTTAAGTGGTCATGAAGTCTATTTAAGGTTTGTTTTGGTCCAAAAACAATGCACGTGTGTATTTCGCTAGAGATTAATGTGCCAAGAAAATTATTTGGTATCTTGTTGAACCATGATGTAAGGATGAAAAATAAGGAACCAAAAGAGGATGTTTATTTCATATGAGCATGCTGTAAGAAGGATTATTTCTTATTATTATATATAGGGAAAAAAATTTCTTACAAAATTTGATTTGTCATTACACCAAGAGGTACTAACCAGTGAATTTGGCAGATGGTCAATATTCTTTGGAACTTGCTTGAAAAACAAGAGAATAACATATTATGCATGGTAAGGATTTGGTAAGAATCTAAATAAAGATCAAGGAACTCATGAACATATATATTCAAGCATGAGTAAGGAAACATATGAACCTAGACTTAAGCAGGAGGTTGGTTGGAAAAGCAATTCTTGGACTCAAGTATGAATGCTTGAGGGGAAAATAATCTCTTCTCTGAGGGAACACCAAGGGGAAAAATTGAGGATCCAGCTCTACTTTGCTAAAGTAACTTTTCCTAGACTCAAGCAAGAGGTTATGTGAAAAATAAATTCCTTGACTCAAATGAGGAGGATTGAGGGGAATTATGAAAGAGTCTGTGATATCAATGGAAAGACCTAGGCACAAAGTTGACATCTAGAAGATGGGATGATGTTTGATGTTTTTGAGGGGTAAACATTTGACTAGCAATCAAAAGGGAGAGTAACCTCAAAATTTAGCTTGTAAGACCGATTGGTGTCAGCAACTCGAGAGAGAGTTTTGTGTCCAACAATGAGTTGTTAAAGATGAAAACTCAAGGGAGAGTCTGTTGATCAACGAAAGTTTTGTTGAAAGTTGTTCAACTTCACGATGAAACAATAAAACACGTATTAACGATTTTCTTAATAACTAGACTGTTGAATGTCTTAATGTGTAAATGTTATGAATACTTAAGTAGGAAAATTTCCCTCAAGGGTGAGGGTGAATGGTAAATTTCTAAAAGGTTAATTCTTGAAATTTTGTGAAATCAATGATGCTAACTTGTGAATTAAAGACATGACTCTCACAAGTTGAGGATGAGATAAAACATCCAATTACTCGAGGTAAAAGACATTCTTGAAAAAGATAACTAAATCTGAATTACTTATTATTTCCTTTGAGTGTAATATTGTAATTGGGTCTTCTTATGATAATAAAAGCACAAAAAGAGGATAAAATATATTCCATGAATTGCGATTGTTGTGTTACAGGAAGGACTTCTTGTTATGTTCTAAGTTGGATTATGAATTCATGACATTTTACAGAATAAATTTTGGAAGACCTGGTTTTGTTACACAAAAGTGTGGGTTATGAAGGATAAAAGTTTACAGGAATCGTGAAATATTGAAGACGATCAAAGCAAAGATGAAAGACCTCACAAAGGATCCAGAAGCAAGAAATAAGAACCCAAAGGTGAATGAAGACAAAACTATGATGAATATGTAACATCGAGGATGATGTTATTTCTAAGGTGGAATGTATGTAACATCCCCTCAGTATGTGGCCAGAAATGATAATGTGTACGTAAAATACATTTTAAGTTCTAATCTTAGCCTCATAAAGCTATAGCTAGAATTAAAAATGCTAGGATACTAAAAAAATGAGCACGACTAATTTGGAAAATGAACAATAATTTTGAAGTTTGTGCTCACTAAAGGAAACAAAAACTTGACAGAAGTAAAAGTTAAGGGCTGACAACAAATTTTATAGATATTTTGCTATTGCTAAATACTGGAGATACTTTCAAGTTTTGAATGTGCATTTCCAAGTATGGATTTATGTTGCCGATCATGTGTATTTAAATGATGTGAAATCTTCATAAAACACACAACCAGATCTAGGTAATGTTTCTCATCAACTAAAAAAATAAAAATAAGACTTAAGTTTACCCTACGTCATTATTCATGTCCAAATGTATGATTTTTCACTATGCTCGGTCCTTTAACCTCCTTACCCAATGATTATGTTCAGTATATGGCTAAGTACAAGAATATTTAACGTGAATATTCTATGAAAATATCTTTGATAAGAATATATTAATATTTATGTAAAGCTAGTGGGCTTACTACAAGGAAGCCACTACATATCTATACAAAGGATAAAAATAGATTGTTTCACTAAAGGAACTATCCCTCCTCCCTTCTTATAACAAAGATGGAATGGGGTAGTGAGTGAATATTTTAACCATGTAGAAACATCTAAAAACATGGAGTGAAGTATTAATATCCCATTAATAATTTGATTTTAATACTTGGACATAAATAGGATCAACATTAGTATTATGTTGTTATACTCTTTAATGGCAATTTATTCTCATAGTTAAAGACACATGATAGTAAATAGTTACTTTTCCTACTAAAGGGAACAATGTCGAAACCATAACAAAATAACATAATCTAGATATTCTAATGTAATGGTATAGAGGAGAGTGTCATGTTACCTATTCATTTTGGATAATGCATGGTGAAAATTTAGTGCTAAAAAGTTGTTATGATGACAAGGAAGGCTAAGTTTCAGGTAAAGTGTACCATTGTGACATATTAACTTGGAAACTTGAATATTTTCTATTTTTATAACCTTTAACCTTAGTGGATTCGTTTCCCAACTCATGGGTGGCTTTAGACAGGGAAGCATATGTCAAATGAATCCTATGGTTGGGAGAAAAGTCAAGGACACATTTTCATTCGCACAAGCTAGAAGAAATATATTTAGCAGTTAACTTCATGTATCGATTTAATTTATCTTGTTTATAAATTTATTATGAAACTTATGTTCTTGCATTTATAGACTATTGTATAGTACTAATATGTATGTTGATTATGAGTTTCAGAGGTTTTCAATGACATAAGGATAATTCTAAGAAGACACTGTAAAGTAAAACCATTGTATATACGCATATCCTTTTAGTTAGGTGCTTTTAACAGTTAAAGTATTTATACCTTTGTTGTTTACTCATGAGACTCATGTGTCAGCTCTAATGGTTGCGTTGGGAGAACAAGTACAAGAATGGTACCTTGTTATCAACGGTGTAACTACGACTAAAAGACAAGGGTTAATGTGTACCCGTTATTTTATGCAAAGGATAGTCGTGCAACTAATGTAAAAAGTTGTACTTTATTATAATAAGATTTGCTTGTGCAGATTAGTATTAGTATAACGGTTGTATCTCCTTATAAGTTGTTTATGTAAATAAACATTAAATGAATGCTATTTTGGTAGATCCTCAATATTAAATAATTGTATGGTTATATAGAAACATAAGTTTTCATGTATTCTGTATGATTAAATGTATATGTTTTAAAATAAAAAGGAAAACAAAAGTGAAAGTTTTTATGCTGCTACCTCGAGATTCTATTCAGGTAATTGGGGTATTTTAAAAGCGTCATATTGGCATTCCCACGCCTAGTGTAACTTTTTTGAGAGTGTCTCTTCACATCCCCCACTCTTGTATGCATAGTTTCCTCATTCAACATGGTTGTCCCTATCATTCAAATTTTTATTACAAGCATAACATTCCAGTTACATTTTTCCTCCAAGGACTGATTGGCATATTCTGGGTCTTCCAATTACATTCAAAAAACAAATAGTCTTTAAAAAATATTACAACTAAATTTTATCACTTGGGGAATATTACAGTTCCAGAAATCCTTACCTTTATGATAAAAAAATAGTTTTATTTAGGCATGGGAACAAATACCACTCTCACAAATGATGGACTGGAATACATTGTGAGAGATCATGGAATGAAGGATAGCTCATCACTTGTCACTATAGGTTCAATGAAAAGAATTGTCAATTCCATCATGAACCTTTTTCTTATAGTTTCAAAAGAAAGGTATCTTGAAAATTCTCATGATGGTTTTGATCCTTGTTCTATGGATGAAGTTCCAGAGATGGAATAAGCATATCAATGGATAGGAAAGAAACAAAAGGATTTGAATGTATCATATCACAATATCAATCAAGATTAGGCATCAACCTTACCATATGTTCAATGACCATCCAAGGTGAAGAAATTTGTCTTGTGGGACAAGCTACTCTACCTCTTGACTATTGTTATAATGTGAAAGTGTATAATTATCATGTAATTGGTTATTTTGGGGTAGTAGTACATTTGTATTTGATGAGAATCATGAATATAAATGGGTGCATTATGTGCTTTTGTAACCCCACTAGTAGAAAATTTGGGCTGCGCACACCACTTCCTATTTTCTCTCATCTTTGAGATAGTTTCTCCATAGATTTTATAAGAATATTAACTATGTAAAAAGTAGTCCATTTCATTTAGAATATTTAATAGGTACACCAACAATTCCATGAGCATTACAAATTGAGGTGTATCGAGAAGAAAGTGAGCAAAAAATCCCCTCATATATATGAGGGATAATGCTTTTGAAGCCCCCAAAATATTCTCAATGGGGAGAAACAATACACAAGGATCTAAAAAGGGAAAATTTTAACCCATGAAATATTAGAAAAATTAGCATGGTTGTAAAGAGATCACCGAGACCAACCCAATAGCATGAATGACACCTCAATCGGAGCCTGTGTGAGCATATTATTGCATTCTAAAGTTTTGGTAAAATAGGTATTTTATGTGCAAAAAGTGGAATTAAATGAGTGCTACGTGGCACCAATGCGAGGTTTCCATGTGGCATGTACCAAAATGAGAAAGCATGTTCACAAAAGAGTGCTACGTAGCACCACTGCGAGGTTTCCATGTGGCATGTACCACGATGAGAAAGCATGTTCACAAGGTGACACATATCATTTTTAAGGGTGACTTGGCACATGGCACATGGAAGACAAGTGATGAGGTGGCATCTCATTTTCGATCGCATGGCTTTATTAGAATGTTCCACCTTGCATTCCCGACAACATTATACATTATATAAGGACCTCCATGGGGATTGAAATGAATACCTATAACAACAAGGCCCAAAGTCTCAACCACTGATGGTACCATATGGATGGGGATGTGGCATGGAAAAAGTGGTATTTGAATTTGAATGAAGCAGAGTTGGCGGGGAGGGTGGTTGACCAGTACTAGAATCTAAAGACCAAACTGGATAACCCCCCAAATATTATTGGTAGCAATCCTGCAACATAAGGACCACATGAAATGTGCCCACATTACTCCCCATTACTTGGAGCACGCCATACAATTTATAAACACATGTTGTTATTAAAAACTTTGGTTAACGTTTTAAAAATTGGTTTCGGGTGTAACTAAATATGGTTGTAATATATAGTTATGTGTAAAACAAGGAATAATGAAACCATTTAAGGATAAACCTAGCCATAATCTGAGAAAAATACGATCTTTATAACATAGTTGGTTGGGCTCAACAAAAGGGTCAAGGATTAGTTATGAAGTTTGCATGTAATGAAAACAAAGATGGAAACCATTATGGCATATGGTTGTAACAAATTAACAATTTATACAATTTGACGAGAACTTTATTGTTCTAGTTTTTTGGAGTGTCAATTTTAGTAGCTGTTCTTATCTTAGTTTCGAAAAGTATGTGTATAGGTAGCACCATTTTTTAATTTTGAGCCATTTTTTTGTGATTTTGAAAATCTTTGGTTATTAAAAAAAATATTTTTTTATTTAAAATGCCTTTTTTGAAGTTATACAAAAAAATAATACATTTAGTAACTAGTTGTAATGAAAAATATATATATTTTTTAATTTTTTTTTTAACATTTAGAAGCTAGATAGGAAAAAAAATACATTTTAGAAGTTTTTCCTTGTTTTTTTATTTTAAATAAATTTTTTCTTCATCTAATTTGAAAAAAAGATGAGGAAATATAGACAATTTCAGATATTTTTTAAGGTTTTTTTGAGTTATTTTATGTATAAAAATGATATTATTTAACATTATTTTCCTTAAAGTGATGATTCTCATAAACTTAACAAAAAGTATATGAAACATTTGTAATTAACATATTAAAATCATAATATTTAGTTTCAAAATAAAATATTAAAGCCTAAACTTTACAAAAAAATATTGTATCAAAAAATTGTAAAATTTAGTTCTTTCCTCAACAACGTTAAACTAATAAAAAAGGTAAAAAACTCACTTTTAACAATCGATATAGTTACATTTTGTTTTTTAATCTACAGTAAGTTGAAAAAAGCCATGTGAAAACATTTAAACATCATAAAAAAACAAATATATAATAATAATAAAAACATAAGTTTTAAAAAACATATAAAAAACTTATAACTTTTAAACAAAACCATGTGAAAATATATATAAGTTTTAAACAAATACATATTAACAAAATAAAAAGAAAATTTAAATATTAAAGGGTTGGCGCTAATGCCCCCTTAAAAACTTCCTCACCCTTTATATATATTGATTATATTGATTATACAAAAGCCACCAAACGTTTTAAGTTTTTTTTTTAAATATTTTGTTATACTAACATATTATTTGGTACTTTTAATATTGTTTCATATTTTATGTTTTTTTATAGTTTAATTTTATATTTTATAATTTATAGTGTTTTACATATATGTTGTAAAAATATTACAAAAAATATTTTATCAAAAATTCATTTTTAAGAATCGATAACTTATATTTTAATTTTAATTTACAATAAGTTAAAAATACTATATGAAA
>LPNX010078870.1:72197-92780 GCA_001517045.1 Pseudotsuga menziesii | reverse complement strand
ATATATATATATATATATATTGCTTATACAAAAGCCACAAAACCCTTTGGTTTTTAAAATATTTTGTTATACTAATATATTATTTAGCATTTTTAATATTTTATGTTGTTTTATAGTTTAAGTTTTATATTTTTTATTTTTTATTGTTTTACAATTTATATACTATTTTAAAATATTACAAAAATATGGTATCAAAAAATTGTGAAATTTGACATTTTTCTCAACAACATAAAATGAATTAAGAATATCAAAAACTCTTTTTTTAACTATTGATATGCTTCCTTTTTGTTGTTTGATTTACAATACATTGAAAAAAAACATGTGAAAAACATTTAAAGATCATAAAAATGATAAAGAAAGCATATAATAATCATAACATAAGTTAAAAAAAAACATATGAAAAGTATATAACTTTTAAACAAAACTATGTGAAAAATATATATAAGTTTTAAGTAAATGCATATTAATAAATTAATTAAAAAAAATAGTAAAAAGTGGGGGTTTGAATCAGAAAAACACTCCACTTGAGAAGTTCCTCACCCCTTATATATTGAGTATACAAACCGCAAAGCCTCTTAAGATTTTATGTTTTTATTTTTTTTCTTGGGCTTTTAAAATATTTTGTTATATTATTTGGCATTTTTAATATTGTTTCATATTTTATGTTATTTTATAGTTTAAGTTTTGTATTTTAAATTTTATATTGTTTTACAATTTATATCTTTTTTTAAAATATTAAAAAAATATAGTATCAAAAAATTGTCAAATTTGACTATCTATATGCTTACATTTTGTATTTTTATTTACAATAAGTTCAAAAAATAGTGTGAAAACAATTAAACATCATAAATATGATAAAACAAACATATAATAATAATAAAAACAAAAGTTCAAAAAATAATATGAAAAATATATAACTTTTAAATAAAATGAAAAATATATATAAGTTTTAAACAAATGCATATTAACAAAATGATTACAAAAAATTAAATAGTTTGGCTTTCAAAATATTTTGTTATATTGGTATCTTTAATCATGTTTTATATTTTATGTTGGTTTATAGTTTAAGCTTTATATTTTATATTTATATTTGTTTATATTTTAAATATTTAATTAATAATATCAAAAATTCATTTTTAACAATGGATATACTTGTATTTTGTTTTTTAATTACAACTATATGAAAACTTTTATAAAAAATGATAAAGGAAATATATAATAATAATAAAAACATATGTTAAAAAAAAACATATGAAAAATTATATAGCTTTTAAACAAAGCCATGAGAAAAATATATACAAGTTTTAAACAAATGTATATTAACAAAATAATTAAAAGAATTTAAATAGGTGGCCCCATTCGGAGAATTGCTTCCCTTAAGAAATTCCTCACCCCTTATATATAACAAAATAATTAAAAGAATTTAAATAGTTGGCCCCATTCCTAGAATCGCCTGCCTTAAGAATTTCCTTACCGCTTAAAAGCCACAAAACCTTTGTTTTTTTCTTTTTCTTTGTTTTTAAAAATATTTTGTTATTTTTCATCATTTATTTATTTTTAATATGGTTTTGTGTGTATTGTGGTATTTTTTTAATTATTATTTTTTAAATAACTTATTATAGTTTTAAAGTGAGTGTAAAGTTTCATAATGTTTTATAAGAATATTTTATATTTTTAAGTTGTATTTTGATGTTTTTTTTTATAATTTTTTTTAGTTATTTAATTGTTTTTAATGTGTTTAATTTCTTTTCTTTTTATAAAATTTTGCATCTTTTATTTTATCTCTAGAAGTTTTGGTTCAAGAGTGTGTTCCTCGGGTTATAAATTCCTTTATTTTCTATGGAAAGAGTGGTCTAATAATTTATAGAATAATTTTGTTTAATATAGTGTAATTTTTATATACTGTTACTAATAGGTTTAATGAATATAATTTTAAATTATGGTAAAATAATATAATTACTCCTTTTATTGAAATATTGTGCTTGATTTCAATTTGGGGTTTGATTTTCAGGTTATTGTAAATAACATGAAGGATTATTTTCATCCATGTCGACATTTTTATTACCACTTTTTTATTTGGAGGTGTTTTTTTTATGTTTTCTTCATAAAAATAGGATTTTATGGCTAGAGTTCTCATTTTGAGTATAAAGTTCTTGTTAAGTTGTATAAGATATTAATTCAAATGGATCTCAATGAATAGGCTAAGTATGTTTCATGTGAAACGTGAAGTGGTGTCACAAAAGCTATTTAAACCCCCCCATTAGCCATGGGGAGGTGATCCAGTTTTTGGTGGAGAAATTTGAGAGAGACCCATATGATATTGTAAGGGGAGAGAGTCATATGTTTTTGGAAATAGTTTTCTGGAGTTAGAGAGTTGATGGAGACCTCATATTTTCTTGTTTTTTTACTATGAGAAGAAGGGTTTTGTTGTAGCTCATTGAAGCTGAAGGCGAGCATGTTTGTGCTTGTTTTCACTATCTTGATGATATGAAGCTATTAGTGCAATCCATTTGTCATCCCATTCAACTATTTCTCTCCATATCCAATCATGAAGGTGTCAACATATCATTGCCATATATTTCCATGTATTTTTTTCCTTTATGTTGAGATTATAAAATGACCTCTTCATCTAAGAAGTTGGTCTGGAGATGTAGTCCCTTGGGACGAGCTTCATTATCAAGTTGGATTCTTGTGGGTTTCATGGTGCATGATCTCTTTGATGTGATTCTTTATTTATGTGCACATTTATTCATTCATGTTTTTTTTAACTAAGAAATCCAATGATAATTCAATGAAGAAAAGGATCCTGATCGATGTTGTTATTTAAAGGCACTTTTGCATCTAGTGTTGGTTCACCCCAGTGTGCTTGACTTATTGAAGGAGATTGATAAAAAAAACTTTGTTAAATACTTTGTTCATCAATATTTTTAGTTATAATATTTTTTTTGCAAAACCTTTCACTAAAATATATGGTACCACTAGCCAATGATATAAAAAATATTTTTATGGAAATTTTGACCAATCTTGTAACAGTACAAACCTTCATTACAGGGCCTTTTCTTTGTAGTGTTCGTGATCGGAAAGTAAATGCCAATATGAAGGTTATCTATCTAGCTTAAAAAACAATAATATTCTTCCTAAATTTTGTTATTATCCCAAGCATTTGGTTAACTAATAATTGATTTCCAAGTTCAAATATATTTAGTCGACATAAATGAGTGGAGAAATTTATGGGACTCCCAAATATTTGAAGTAATTTTGATTCATGTTCAATGACGATGGCTGATTGTAACTGACAACAAAATGGAAATTATGAAATTCGCAATGACTTATGTAGAGCACGAACAGGCCTACAACCTCATATACGCACACATCATCTTTGTTGAATTTAGATCATGTTGCCATGCTTTTGATTTAACATACACAACATGTCAACATGGTACCTGAATTACAATCCCCTCAGTTCTACTATATTAAGTGCATTCCTTCATTTCTTCACAACGTATTGAATTGACCCTCCTCCTATGTCAAGTTATTTAACAATGACATACCTCCACTACTATGATCTATCAACTAAATGAATGCTTAATGTGGGGGTGGGGATCCTCACTATTGTCTAAACACCTCACTCAAGGGATAATGAATGGTTTCTTATTCATATATAATAAAATGAGACTGTTACATTGGTGATTAAATATATGAATGATTAATATGTGGATGACAAAATATTACAATTAGTTATTATGTAATCCAATGGTGTAACACACTAAAATAATTACAATATATCCAAATGAAATTATTAAAATTAAAATATAAACATCTTAATACATTATGTTTTATAAATGATTTAATATTTAAAAAAATTACATATACATAAATAAAACACATATGTTCTTGTCATTGTTACTAATACACTGTTACTGCAACCATACAGTGAGAATTACACTTATATATATATAATCTACACCAAAAAAAAAAATCGAATAATTATTATCCTCATAAATAAATTTATGAAACACAATCACAATCCCAATAACATAGAAGACGATAATATAGAAATCCATCTATATATCAATGTTGTGAATAAGTGTGTTTAACCATAATAATAATCACAATAAAACTAATACACAGTCGTTAAAAAAAAATTATGTAATTGGAAATCCAAATTTTTTTTAAGTATTTCAAGAGTCTCTTTCCTTTACATCAATATTTATAGAGTTTAATATTAATTAATTATAAATACAAACACCATTGATGATTGAATCAAATTTAAAATGTTTAATGTGTTATGCTAAAATGTTGTCTTTCAAATCATCTTTTTCCATTTTTATTATAACGATTTTAAAGTTCCTTTTTTTAAAGCTTATGTAAAACCCTCCCATGACCAATATGAGTGGAAAAAACCTTTAATTGAAACCGTTTTAAATGTGAGTTGATTATTTTTTTATTATATCTAATAAAAAAACCCTCAATGAAAAGTTCTTTTTATAACGGTGACTATATTTAAATTGATACTAAATTGAGCGAATTATAAATATAAAATAAAAAAATCAATTGATGCATGTTAAGGAAATGTTGTAATCTCTTCCCTTTGCACACATGGCGTTTATAGAGTTTAGTATTTTTCATTATTATAAGTCAAAAGAAAATCTATTGAAAGAGAATCAAGTTTCAAATGGTTGGTGTTATGTTATGAAATTGTTCAAAATTAAGTGGAGATCACACTTTTCCTATACCATATTAGTTAGCGATTAAATGGGCTAGATTTTATTGTTTCTCTTCATTAGTTCATTTTTAAGGTGAATTAAGTTTTAATTACTTTTCTTACTAGAATTACATCCTAATGAATATATTACTATAAAATTATGTTAAGATTATATATTTTCTATTTGGATTGTTAACATATTGCTATTGAAGTTTATTTTGTGAATATATGTAATATCCTAAATTTTGACCTAACATTTATGTGCATAAGTCCTATTGATTATGATGTCACTTTGATGTTTTATTTTGATATATGGGTTCTAGGACCCCACTGCATATGAACATGATGATTTGTTTGATATATTGGTTGTAAGCGAGTTACATATGTTTTATGTATGATTTTATGTGTTGGGCGTGGACCATGAAGCACATGGTTGATGAGATATTTTGTGTTGAGCTATGAGCTCTGGAGCACAAGAGTATTTAGATGTTTGTGTTGAGCAAGAAGATCTGGAGCACATGAGTGTTTATGTTGTGTTGAGCGAGAAGCTCTGAAACAAATGAGATATAAAAATCTTTGTGTTGAGCAGGAAGCTCTGAAGCACATGAAAAGATAAATTGGAAGTGTTGGGCATAAGCCCTGGATCCTTCCAAGTTGATGTTGAGAATAAGATCTAGAACATCGGATCCTTTTCCATTGTATCCCTAGGTGTATCCTACAAGTACATCCTAGCATTAGTGTTGAGCGAGGAGCTCTGGAATTGCACTAAGTTTGTAACTCCCTGTTTTTAGCGTTGAGTATGGGCTCTAGATAAGCGCTAGGAGTTGCTGAAAAGAATTAATTATGTCGAGTGAAAACGACTCGAGTAAAATATTGATCTCATCTGACTTATTTATAAGTGATTGAATGAAATATCAAAATTCTGTGTCTTATCAAGTACTGAAGAACTACCATGTTATACAAGAGATTCCAACATGCAAGGAAGTTTAGAGTTTCCTAGCCTAGTAGACCTAACCACCTAATTGACGGACTTAATGAAGAAAGTGTCATAAGTTTAAGGCTCATGTTATATGATACCTAAAGACAAATGTTGACAAATAATATATATATATATATATATATATATATATATGGTACATATAAGAGTAAACATAGTATTAATATTAAAAGTATGAGAAAGAAAGAGAGGCTCCATTTATTTTTATTATTACTTAAAAGTAATTAAATAGTATAATACCTACAAAAGTCCAAATAGGAACTAGTTAAAAGTTCCTAAGTTAAATATTAATAAAATACCTAAATTAAATATAAGGGTTAAATCAAAAAATCAAATTATTCTTCATTTAACTGCCCCATTGATTGAAAATTCTGCCTATAAAGTCCCAAGCCAAAGAGAGGCTTGGGGATCTCTTCCATATTTTTGGTGAATCATTATTTCTGCTTGTTTATTCTCAAAAGAGTTCTTGGAGAACATTTTCCTAAGAGGAAAAAAAAGAAGAATTGATTCAGACCTGATATCCCAGTTAGGGAAGCCTTACCTTAGGAGCTCTAAGCTACTTGCATGTTGGAAATAGCTCAGCCTGATCCGGATGAAAACCAGGAACGGGTCCGTGTCATGGTTGGGTGGAACGTGGTAGTTCCTAAGTGATTCGGTTATCTATACAAAGGTTAGATCTTCCCACGGATTTGTTGATGCTGGCTAATTGAGTGTGCAGGTTTTCAACCATTGGAATGGCTTCACTTTTCAAGTATGAGGTTCTGGATTTTCCTGTTCCATTATCTAGTATAATTCGTGTTAGAATATTTAAGGATTTATGTGATATTTCTAACCCTATATTTGCAATTATTTCCTATTAAAATCTTTGAGGGTTTACATTTTATTTATAAACCCTATGCGTGTCCAGAATGTTTAAGGGTTTGTGTTTTTAATTGTAAAACACTATGTCTGAAGATTATTTCCTATCTAAGAATTATTTAGGGATTATTTCTTCTATACTTGGTTTTGCATTTATTTCATAGCTTAAACATGTTTTTCCTAAGACCTAGAAATTACTCTAAAGAGAGTCTATATGTTTATTTTATCTATGAATTCTACTGGAACATTTCATATTCCCAACATAACTATATTTAGGAGCAAAAGAACTAATTAAGTATAATCTATAAGCATAACCATAATGAAATAACAAATTAAAATTCCAAACAGTTAAGCTATCGAGACCTTTAAGGGACTGAAGCTAGAATCTAATTAAACCACATTATAATCGGATTATTCGATATCTAAAAATAAACATTAAATCAAATATACAATCAAGATATCGAGACCATCTAATGGTCTGAAGTTATAAACCATAATCTGCATAGATCCATCTCATTTATAATAATCCAAACCACATAATTAACATACAAACTATATCTACAAAAATCATATTCCGTAACGAAAGTTATAACATAGTAAATCAAACATAATGTTATGCACACCACTATTTTAAAAACATAGTATAAATAAAAAGAGGTCACAGGATCAATTCCTGTAGGCGTTAATGCCTAAACAAACCCATACATTTATAAACATTTAGAACCATAGCGACCCAGGATCAATTCCCATTGATTCCTTTTATTTACAAGTCATCCCATCGAATCTTGTAGGGTTTGTTTTTATCCTAATGAACGTTGCAGCGTTTTAACTACCAACCAAACAAACCACACTATTATAAATACATAGGCCGTAAAAAAAATTCACCTAATCTCTACACCAGGGTCAAATGCCCAAATAACTTACACGTTGTAACTATTTCATGGCTCTTAGCCCTTTAAATAAACAAAGAATTTAAACATTACCATAAACCCTTTACCAACCCTGTCAATGTTATGCGAATAGTAAGAACACCCAGGGAAGGGCTACACCCACAGTCACAGTTCTCTTATACACAGAGTATTCATTAACCACGAATCAAAACATAAAAACGACAAGTCATTTAACCAACATACAATCGCATCTCTAAATGGTAGAAAACACCATTTTCAACTACGACATGGCTCCAAAGGCCAAACACCACAGTTAACGAATCCATATAAAGAATTTAAGCAAGATTTTCAATTTCACACAGAGTCTAACTAATGCCAACGAACAGGAATCATACCTACGAAATTGAACATTATGTATATATATATATACATAAACATTATAAAAAAAATAAGAAATTACACAGACGTATAACCTAGGCCTTCCACCATTGCAAGCAATGGTGCTGCCTCCATTACCAAGAACATAAATGTATTCACAATACATAGAGCTTGTCAATTTTACCAAGCCACATTACTATGCAGAGAGTCCTTAAAAAAAAACCCATAATACATTAGTCTTGTCCTAAAGGCACCAAACCACAACAAAAATCCAATTTGTTAAACGCATCCTCGATGCCTTACTTTTCATTTTTACATACATACCCTTTTTCCAAATGCATCCATTAAAACCAGAGCCCAACATTCAAACCCATGATGATTTTTAGCTCTGTCACAACAACCACTCACGAGAGGGACAAGTTTTAAAATTGTACAGTAGGGCTTACCCAAATGGGTATGGTGTTGACCTCAAGGTGACTCATGAACCATAATTTCCTCAAACCCTACAACCTGCAACACCAAAAAAGAGCTACGATTAGGACTACGCATTGAAACCATACTGAACAAACAAAACAAAATTGTTAAACCAGAGTGGATATGCACCTCCCTCACGACCAACCTCCCAAGATTCACATCACCATACATCGTAGAAACAGAGCTCACATAGCCATCCTGCGAATGACCCAACCCAACAAAACATCCCAAGCCCTAATCTTGAGGCCTGCACATTCCAATGTGCATTAATGTCGCAACCCTGGCCTCCAATGACATAAATCAAAACCCATAGCATATAGTTTATGCAAACCTTTAACAAAGAGCCATGTTTAATCAATGTGCAATGCAATATGTGCATCAAATAGATAGTGTTTATCCATATTCGATGGGATATGAAATATTCCATGGAAGGGCTATTGCAAAGTTTTTAATTTAATACACCAAGACCATATTAAAACACAAACAAGGATACCAAGTGGTAATACCATATAAAATGTGTACTATATAAATGATATATGCAGTAGTAATTAAAATTCTCTCGTAAAGTCCGTAAATACAATAATGGTAACCCATACAACATAGGCTTGTGAAACATCCATCCTTGTGGAAATATCAAGTAAAATAAGTCATAGTAGTCACTGAAATAGGACTACAATTCCCTCGTCACCCAAGTTGAGCACTAGTTATGAACGGGAAATATGCCTTGTTCGGGTTTTATAAGTAGTTTTCATCGTCAAGTGTTCCTGCACACGACAAGGAAATAAATGCATTAGTTCGTACGAACTAAGTAAGCCCCATGGTTAAAAGTAGCAAACAATTACCTTCTGGGTGTTTATAAGGGAAACATGTCTCGCCACTTCACCCCTTTTTCCAATAACAAGTTAAGTCAGAATTGGTTATACAACAGTAATCAAACCTTATAACCATTGAGAAGTAATCAAAACAACACATATTTATAAATGTGTAACCATAGAACAAGATAGTAAACAAACATCACGGCAACATATTATTACATTAATAACCATATCAGGAAATATGAAAGTAGGACATAAGAAAAACTTATGATGATAAAACATAGTAAACAAAGTATCACACATTCTGCATAGTTAGATAATGTCCAACTAGCCTAATAAAAAAAAATATTTTCTAATTTTTGGGACATTACAAGTGGTATTAGAGCCTAGGTTCAACACTAACAAGCCAAATGGGCATACTAGACATTCGTTGCAAGGAAAATAAAGTATGATTTTAAATTTTGTTAACTAACAGAAATTTTTCCTATTATAAAATGTGCAATTGCAGGATTCTAAAATAACAATGCAGATCATGAACACTAAAGAAGATAATTGTCGGCAAGGGAAATTGAATACCCCCACCCAGGAAGTAGAACTCATTGTTAGAATAATCAACCCATAGTTACCTATCTTAGACATTAATTAAATCATTTTTGTCCTATTACTTAGTCTCCTAGATTCCACTCTATGCTAGTTTCCTTCTACATGTCATAGAAGTCAACACTTGCTAAAAATGATTCATGGAGCACTTGGGAAACCTCCTAGAAACCATATTTATCATGTTTTATTTATTCCAAATCCTCCAATGTGCATATCTATTTTTTCTGTAAAGTTGCCTGTTTTATTGAGAATTAAGGCAAAAGGAAAAGCTTGACTAGGTGTAGTTGACTTGTTTTTTTCCCACATCATCCTCCATCCTTTTCTCCTAATAAAAGCATGTATGAGTCATCTTTCCATACCTTATTATCTTTCCTACTTGGATTTCCTAATTGATGAGCATCTTAGTAGATTTGGAAACTGCTTTATGCACCTATGGGGGATTTGACTAGATTTAGTAAGCCTACTTTTTTACTATTTCGAATGGCATCCTTATGCATTCGAATCTCTCATGTAATTATATATTGCAGCAGCCTATTACTTCACAAGTTTATCTATTGTACACTTATTCAATACATATTAGTCTTATGCTCCAATTTCAGTCTCCTTTGATGTTAAGTTTGCATGTTTGATTAGCAATTTTGTGAATATAATTGTTATATCACTTGGGTTCAATTTCCACATGATATAAGAGCCTTTGTAGATCAATTTATCTCCTTCCATATTTCTATTCCAGGTTCGACATCTTGACTAGGAGCATATTCTGATGACTGGAGGGCACAGTTTTTGAGCTATGCACCAATCTTAGAAGATCATCTTGACTCCATTTAATCTATTTGAATGGAAAGCTAAGATGGAGATATTGTTGAGAGTGAAATATCTCTATAGGGTTACTATGGCAACTAAGGCAGATCCCAATGCAGCTACAAAGAAAATCAAATGGCACAACAGGAGGGATGAGGCCTATGGTCTTTTGTGTATGGGAATTTCAAGATACCTCCTCTTCCATCTTGATGGATTCACATCAACTAATGAAGTGTGGGAGAATCTTGTAGAGATTTTTGGTAATACAGATGAGATGAGAGAACACCCAATTGAGAATGAGCTGATCTCCTTGAGTCCCAGTAGCTTTGAATCCTTGCAACTCTATTTCTCCATGTTTAAAGCCCTTGTTTTGCAGCTAAAATAGTGTGGGATTGAAAAGAAGGAAGAGAAACTAGTTTTGGCCATACTCTCAAAGCTTGGCCTTGACTATTCAGTGTTTGTTTCGACCTTTCATGCCACCAATTTGACAGCTCGAGCCTGGAAGATTCATAAGCTTGTAGAGTTCATGGAATCCCTCACACAAGAACAAGATAAGTTGGTGATGATGGGCACCATAAAACCTTCCAAAGACCAAGCTTTCGTTGTTGGAGATTAAAGGGTGGATTAAAAAAACAAGAAAAAATCTAAAAATCCACTTGAGCAAAAGAGAGACAAGAACAAGTCTTAGGAGGAGCCCCAAGGCTCCAAGAAGAACTTCCAGAAGAAGCAGAACAAAGGAGAAATGAGCAAGTGTGCATACTGCAATAAGGGCTATCATTCTGAGAGCTCTTATATGAAGAAGCAAATTGACATGTTGACCCAACTCCTGGAGAAGAATAACATCTCCCTTCCTGATTGCTCAAAGAGGAGGGAAGGAGGATCAAATTCGGAAGACATAGAAAGAGTACATGCTTTGGCTGTTGGCACATCAAGCTCACCTAGCTTCATCATTGACTCTGGAGCTTCTAGACATATGGTTTCGAAAAAAGAGGCATTCTCCTCTCTTGATATGTCGAAAGGTCCACCAATAGTTTTGGGAGATGACTCTCTCACTGACAGTTTGGGGAAAGGAAGGATTGATCTTGACCATGGTAAGTTCAATAATGTGTTGTAAGTTCCAGGTCTTGCCTCAAATTTCTTGTCAATGTATCAGATGACTCACACTAGGTCTCCAAATAAGGTCATCTTCTCCCTTGATGATGTTTAAATCACTAATAATTCGAACGGTAAAGTCATAGCAAAAGGTGTTGTTGATCACACCTCGAAGGTATACATGTTTTCCAATTTTCTACCCTACTCAAACCCCTCTGGTCTTATGATTCATGCTAATAAGGAAAGTAAGCTTTGGCATGAAATATTTGGCCATATTAACTACAAGTATCTTTATGATTTGAGTGAAAAAGATATGGTCATAGGGTTACCAAAGATCAAGTTTTCCAAGGGACTCTGCAAGGTTGTATCCTAGGAAAACACCCATAACACAAATTTGAGAGAGATAGCCATGAGAGAACCTCTGCACCTCTTGAGTTGAGCCATAATGACATTGTTGGTCCATTTCCTCACATGTCCATGAGTCAAGCCAAATATGCACTAACCTTCATAGATGACTTTTCCAGGTATTGTTGGGTTTACTTCCTAAACCATAAGTGTGAATTTTTTGACCTCTTTAAAGTCTTTAAGGCCTTGGTTGAAAACCAGTCAGGGAGGAGACTCAAGATCCTCAAATTTGAAAATGGTGGTAAGTATGTTAAGTATTAGTACATTCAGTATTGTAAATATGTAGGTATTCAGATGCAACATTCGATCCCTTACACACCATAGCAAAATGGTGTTGCTGAGAGAAAGAACAGGTCACTGAAGGAGATGGCAACTTGCATGATGGAGGCTAAGACTTTGCACCAAAATTTTGGGTCGAGGCTATAAACTATGCATCCTACATCCAGAATAGGGTGCCTCATTAGTAGCTTGATGGTATGACTCCTTTCGAAGCTTGGAGTGGGCATAAGCTAGATGTGACCCATTTCAATATTTTTGGCTTAAAGGCTTGGGCTAGAATTCCAACTTAAAAGAGAAAGGATTTGAAGCCCCAAAGCCAAGAGTGCCTACTTGTTGGATATTCTAAAGATTCAAAAGGGTACAATTTGATCAACTTGAGCACTATCAAAGCTTTCATTGAAAGAAGTGTTCAATTCCAAGAAGAGCCTTTAGTAGCAGTTGAAGTTGGAGAGTCTTCTTCACCACTAGATCCATTGATTGTAAGTGGAGAGACTAATGAGTTTGTTGATTTTGATATGTCTGATAATGGTGATTTGATTTCATATCTTGACAGTCATACAAGACCAAAATGGGTAGCAAATACCATTCATGCAGCTGGGGAACTAGCTGGAAATATTAGTGACACTAGGAGGACTAGATCTCAGTTTGAGAGTGCCTTGTGTATGGAAGATCCCTTATTTGTTGAGAAGTGCTATCTAATGGTTGAATTAGATCCACAGACATATGAATATGCAGCACATGATCCAATATGGAAAACATACACGAAAGAAGAATTCAGCTCGCTCCAGAAGAACAACACTTGGGAACTGGTTGATCTTCCCCCAGGGAGGAAGCTAGTTCAATGTAAGTGGGTTTTCAAGACTAAGTTTGCTGCTGATTTTTCACCTTTGAAATATAAGGAAATATGGTAGCCAAGGGATACTCGCAAGTACATGGTATTGACTACAATGAAACCTTTGCACCAGTGGCAAAAATGGACTCCATAAGGCTAGCTTTAGCCATTACAGCCTCGAAGCAATGGGAGATACATCACATGGATGTGAAGTGTTCTTTCCTAAATGGAGATCTCACTGAAGAGATTTACATGCAGCAACTTGAAGGGTTTGTTTCTAATCCATATTTTGTGTGCAGGTTAAATAAATCATTGTATGGGCTCAAGCAAGCCCCCAGGGCTTGGTATGCCAAGATTGATGGCTTTTTGCTGTCATTGAATTTTGTTCGATGAAAATTTGATCCTAATGTTTATTTGAAGCTGATTCATGGTTTTTTGATGATTATTTTCTTGTATGTGGATGACCTTATGATTACAAGAAGTTCAAAGAAAGAGATTGCCTCCTTGAAGGATGCAATGAACCATGCATTTTCTATGACATATTTGAGATTGTTGAGCCAATTTTTGGGTCTTGAAATTGCTCAATCCCAACATCAAATTAAAGTACATCAGTCCAAGTATTCCTTATATTTTCTGAACAAGTTCAACATGAAATATTCCAAGCCAAGCAAGACTCCCTTCCTTTCAGGATTTAAGCTTGAAGAAGCAGGTTCTTCTCCTATGGTAAATAATACACTATATAGGCAGTTGATTGGGTGTTTGCTTTATCTTACACACACTCAACCTGATCTATCTTATGTAGTTAGTGTGGATTCAAGATACATGGATCAATCTCATGAGATCCATTGGAGAGCATCCAAAAGGATCCTTAACTTTGTTTAAGGAACAAGAACTCATGGGATCTTCTACAAAGCTAAATCTGATCTTGATTTGATTGGGTTTACTGACAGTGATTGGGTAGGTTACAACACAGATCGAAAGTCAACATTGGGATATGTGTTTATGCTTGTAGAAGGACCAATCAGTTGGTCAAGTAATAAGCAGAGTGCCATAGCACTCTCATCTACAGAATCAGAGTATAGAGGAGTCGTAAATGTAGCAACTGAATGTTTGGGGTTGCAGGGAATACTTGGAGAATGTGGCCTCGAATCAGAGTTTTCAACTATTATCTACTGCAATAATCAGAGCACCATTCAAATCTTCAATGATCCAGTTTAAAGACAGTGAACCAAACACATTTAGATCCATATGATCTACATCAGACAGCTTGTGCATGATGGCACCATTCACCTATTATTCTGTGCATCTTCAGAACAAGTAGCAGACATCTTCACCAAATTTTTTTTGTGAGAAGATATTCAACAATATCAAATCACTACTGGGGATTGCTAATCATGATGTGAAGCATGATTGATGACAATATTTTCAAATTTTGTTTTATTGTCCATGTTTAAGGGAGGAATTTCCCACTGGTTTTTTGCCTCTTTCCTTAGTTGAATGGACAAGTAGTATGTAAAGGGTGACTAAGCCTTGTTGATAGGCCCTATAGTTTTCTAATATTTACTCATAAATTCAAGCTTAAGGGGGGGTGTTATAATAATCAATGCATAGTTACCTACATTAGACATTAGTTAAATCATTTTTCTCTTATTACCTAGTATCCTAGATTCCACTCTATGCTATTTGCCTTCTACATGTCATAGAAGACAACACTTGCTAAAAATGAGTCATGGAGCACTTGGGAAACCTCCTAGAAACCATATTCAGCATGTTTTCTTTATTCTAGATCCTCCAAAGTGCATATCTGCTTTTTCTGTAAAGATGCTTATTTTATTGAGAAGTAAGGAAAGAGGAAAAGCTTGACTAGGTGTAGTTGACTTGTTTTTTTCCCACATCATCCTCCATCCTTTTTCTCCTAATAAAATCATGTATGAGTTGTATTTCCATCCCTTATTAGCTTGCCTACTTGACTTTTCCAATTCGTGAGCATCTTAGTGGATTTGGAAATTGCTTTATGCACCTATGGGGGATTTGACTAGATTTAGTAAGCCTACTTTTTGACTATTTCGGATGGCATCCTTATGCATTCAAATATCTCATGTAATTATATATTACAGCAGCCTATTACTTCACAAGGTTGGCTATTGTACACTTATTCAATACAGATTAGTGTTATGCTCCAATTTCAGTCTCCTTTGATGTTAATTTTGTATGTTTGATTAGCAATTTTGTGAGTGTAAGTGTTCTATCACTTGGGTTCAATTTCCACAGTGGTGGTGGAACTAAATTATGATATAATGAAAACCATACAAAGTCTTCAAGCAGACTTGCAAAGTTTTATAGATGATAATCTGAATGAAAGAAAGGAAAAACGAGCAATTAATGAAGCATTGCTGCCAAACATGACCGGAGGAAGCCTGCAAGGAACACTCACTCATTCCACAAACAAGTTCAAAAAGGAACCTTAACATAAATGTGCCAGCAACCCAATAATATAAGGAGAGGAGGAACATACCCCTGAACCTCCAACAGGAGATTATCCTAGTCCTTCAGTGATGACAATATGCAGGGGGATTTTAGAAAAATAAAATCCCCAACCAATGAGGGAGAGATGAACGCAAGGGAAAAATATGAAGAGTGGTTGTTGGGCATGAAAAAATATTTTCGAGTTCATAACTACTCTAGAAAAATGAAATCTCATCTAGCCGTCTATAATTTAAATGGAAAAGTACCTAAATGATGGAGAGACTTGAAGCATACCAAGAAAGATGAGGTAAGAAAAATATGCTGGAGTAATTTCTGCAATATTTTTCAAGAAATGTATATGTTGGAAATATTTTTTAAGAGAAATGTGAAAGAGTTTCGCGAGTTACGTATAGGATCCATGACTATGGATGCTTTTGTTAACAGATTTTTTGATCTGTTACATTATGTGCCATACATCAAGGACAAGAAGTTAAAAATTCAGCAGTTTTTAGGATGTCTTCCTCCCAAATTTCAGGAAACGATTGAATTTGACATGCTTAAAACTTTGCACACCACATTGCACAAAGCTAGGCTTCGCTATGAGTGTGGGAACCTGAGGCAATAGAACCTCAATAGAAACAGAGATAGGTCTAAGAACTTCTCTGACAACTGCAAAGTGGATTTTAACCCACGACTGTATAGAAAATAGAACAACAGTTTCCCAGCCAACAAGAACTTCGACAAATTAGGTACAAATCCATATGTACCAGCTCCAAATGCTAACAAGCCAGCAACAAATGGGGGATCCAACGTTTCTCCATTGCAAATGAAATGTTGGAAAGGAAAAGGGCCTCATTATTCCCGCGACTATAAGAATAAGAACCAATGGTAGAGGACATAACTGGAACACCACAAATTTATGCAACCTTGGATGGCCGACAGGTAGACCATCAGGCTACCATGGTTGAGATAGAAAGTAACATCTTAAACATTTTTATTTCAATACTGATTGACCCCGGTGCTTGTCGTAGCTAAGTATCGCCTAAAATTGTTGATGTATGTAAACTAGGAAAAGTTAAACATGCTATACCTTGGTTGGCACAGTTAGCAACAGGTATGAAACATAATGTTTCGGAAATATTTAACAAATGTGAGGTAAACCTGAATGGTTTTCCTACTAGAGTAAACCTGGACATCCTACCCTTAGGATCATATGATATACTTATCGAAATGGATTGGTTGGAATAACACCATGTCATGCTCGATTTCCTACAGAAGTGAATCTTGTACAACATCCAAGACATAGAAGCTGAAAGAGAACAACACATAGAGGACTTTCCAGTTCTTATAGGTTTCCAGGACGTATTTCCTAAGGAAATCCCAGGATTACCTCTGAAACAAGACCTATAACTTTACATAGAAATGATACCAGGATCAGTTGAAGCTTCGAAATCCCCTTACTGCATGAGTACAATAGAGTTGGTGGAACTTAAACTACAGTTGCAGGAATTGATAGAGAAAGGATATATCCAACCAAGTGTGTCCCCTTGGGGAGCATTGATACTTTTTGTAAAGAAGAAGGATGGTATGATGCATATGTACATCGATTATCGTCAGCTTAACAAAATGACTATCAAGAGCTGATA
This sequence comes from Pseudotsuga menziesii, assembly GCA_001517045.1. NCBI lineage: Eukaryota > Viridiplantae > Streptophyta > Pinopsida > Pinales > Pinaceae > Pseudotsuga > Pseudotsuga menziesii. Next base: position 75,542 of record LPNX010078870.1, on the reverse strand, counting down.
CCCACTCCCTAGAATTGATGACTTGCTCGATTAAGTAGGAAGAGCCAAGATGTTTTCAAAGATCGACCTGTGATCTCGGTACCATTAGGTATGGATTCACGATGAGGATATTCACAAAACCACCTTTCATACAAGGTACGGTCACTACAAGTTTATAGTAATGTCGTTCAGGTTGACCAATGCACCCACGAACTTTATGTGTATGATGAATAGTATATTCAGTAAATATCTAGACAAATTTGTGTTGGTGTTTATAGAGGACATCCTAGTTTACTCTAAGAGTAAAGAGGAGCATGAGGAACACTTCCACATAGTGCTACAGGTGTTACGAGAACATCAACTCTATGCCAAGTTTAGTAAATGTGATTTTTACAAACCCCATATACAGTACTTGGGTCACATTTTCTTTGAGGCGGGGGTAGTTATGGACCCGAAAAATAATAAATCTATAGAGGATTGTCCTACCCCTACTAGTATCACCGAAATTAGATCCTTCTTGGTATATGGAGGATATTATCAAAATTTCATTGAGAAGTTCTCAAGAATAGCTTGTCCCATGACCGCTTTGCAAAAGAAGCAAAATAAATTCTTATGGACAACCAAGTGTGAGGAAAGTTTTCAAAATCTTAGCATCTTTTGACGACTGCACCGATACTACGAATTGCAGATCCCAATGGATATTTCCTTGTTTTCACAGATGCAAGCAAGGAAGGACTCAGAGGATTCCTCTTACTGAATGATTATGTGATCTGTTATGAATTGTGAAAATGAAAAGAACATGAGCAGAACTACCCCACATATGATCTTGAGTTAGCCGCCATCATCCATGCCTTGAAGATGTGGAGACATTATCTCATGGGAAGGAAATTCCTTTTGAAGACAGATAATATGAGTCTGAAATATTTATTTGAAAAACCAAATCTGAATGCCAAGAAATCTAGATGGTTGGCTTTCCTTAGTGAGTACCATTTCAAGCTAAAGCATATAAAGGGTAAAGAGAACAAGATTGTTGATGCTTTGAGCTGACAAACTCATATGATATATGAGGTGATTGTAAGTCAAACCAATTTGGATTTACACAAAAATATTAGAACGACCAACATAGTTGACCCTTTCTATGTAGAAATCCTTAAGAAGGTCCAAGAGGACAGGTTGTTTCAACAACAAAAAGAGTACAAGGTAGACAAAGCAGGACTGCTATGGTCCAAGGAGAGATTGTACGTTCCAAAAGGAGGGGAAATTTGGTCTAGCATCCTTATGGACTTTTATCACACATTGTACTCGAGGAATCCAGAATATCAAAATATGATATCCATTGTTAAGAGACACTTTTTCTTGCCTAAGTTAAAGGTCGACATTGCGTTGTTTATCGTGAAATGTCAAGAATGTTAGCTGGTCAAAGATGGACACCAGCATCCTTCGGGATTGTTGCATCCATTACCCATTCCAGAATGGAAGTGGGAGGTCATTAGTATGGATTTTATCATGGGTCTACCTAAGAGTAAGAAAAAAAAATGATTCTATCTTTGTAATAGTTGACAATTTGTCAAAAGAAGCACACTTTTTTCTAGTGAAGTCAACCTACAAGGAAGTACACATTGTTGATATCTTCTTGAAGGAGATATTTAGATTGCACGGGATACCCAAGGAAATCATCTCAAATCGAGATAATAAGTTTACCAAAAACTTTTGGAGATCCTTATTCTTTGGATTAGAGACGCAATTGAACTATAGTACTTCTTATCACCTGCGGACAGATGGGAAGACAAAAAGGGTAAACCAAATTGTAGAGGACATGCTTTGGATGTATGTGATGAACAACCCCGCTAATGGGAATATTACCTACACCTTACAGAGTTTGCATATAACAACGGATACCATACTTACACTAATATGAGTCCCTTTGAGGTACTCTATGGACAAAAGTGTACAACACTAGTTACTTGGGATAGCCCGATGGATTAGCTCATGTTAGGGCCTAACTTGTTAAAGGACTTGGAACAATTGATTACCAAGGTCTAGGTGAAACTTAAAGAAGCACAAGACTACACAAAATATACGCAGATAAGAAAAGAAAAGATAAACACTATCAAATAGGCAACCATGTCTACTTGAAATTAAAAGAAAAACGAAGCTCCTGGAGCTTGGGAAGGTGCGGTATGTGAGCAACTAGATTTTGCGGACCCTTTGAGATACTGGCCCAAGAGAGGGCTAGTGGCATATGAACTAGTGTTACCCACTCACATAAGAGTCCATAATGTTTTCCATGCATCATTATTAAATAAATATGTTTATGATACTAAACATGTGATTGATTGGTCCTTATTACAGGTGGAACCTGAAGGGAAGTTTCCCCATGACCTATTCATATATTGTACAAGAGAGAGGTGCAGCTTAGGAAGTGCACCACAATCTAGTTGAAAGTGCAATGGAAGCACTTCGATACCGATGAGGCTACTAGGGAGAATGAAGCCACCATGAGAAAGGCTTACCCTGCCTAGTTTCATGATTTCATTCCGAGTCCCTAGAACACCAGGGATGGTGTTGTTCTAAGAGGGGAGGGATGTAATATCCTAAATTTTGACCTAACACTTATGGGCATAAGACCCATTGATTATGATGTTACTTTGATGTTTTATTTTGATACATGGGGTCTAGGACCCCACTACATATGAACATGGTGATTTGTTTAATATATTGGGTGTAATCCAATTACATATGTTTTATGTATGATTTTATGTGTTGGGCATGGACCCTAAAGCACATGATTGATGAGATGTTTTTTGTTGAGAGAGGAGCTCTATAGAACATGAGTGTTTAATTTGTGTTGAGTGAGAATATTTGCAGCACATGAGTGTTTATGTCTTGTTGAGCAAGAAGCTCTAGAACACATGAGATATGAAAACCTTTGTGGTGAGCACGAAGCTCTAAAGCACATGAAAAGAGAAATTGGAAGTGTTGGGCATAATCCCTAGATACTTCCAAGTTGATGTTGGGCATAAGCTCTGGAACATCGTATCCTTAGCCATTGTATCCCTAGGTGTATCCTACAAGTACATCCTAGAATTAGTGTTGAGTGAGGAGCTCTGGAATTGCACTAATTTTGTAACTCTCTTTTATTAGCGTTGAGTATGGGCTTTGGATAAGCTCTAGGAGTTACTAAAAAGAATTAATTATGTTGAGGGAAAACGACTCGAATAAAATATTGATCTCATCTAACTTATTTATAAGTGATTAAATGAAATCTCGAATTTTTGTATCTCATTAAGCATTGAAGAACTACCATGTTATACGAGGATTCCAGCTTGCAAGGATGTTTAGAGCTACCTAGCCGAGTAGACCTGA